>OZ025289.1:14032295-14196871 GCA_964019185.1 Maratus speculifer
TTTATTATTAGAAAACTGAAAAAAATATATATTCTTACAATTTGTAGAAGGATATATATATAAATAATGTTTATTGATAAAGTTAAGATTTCCCCCCTCTTATTTATATGACTTGATCCTATTAAAAATTTATCAAGATAATATTAATAAAATTTGCAATACATTTATGTTGCTTTCGTATCTTGTGAACTGACGAAATTATTATTTTTTATGATAAAATATTTATTTCTCTTTATGAGCCCATTTTTAATGATATAAAAAGCATGTGATACATAAAATTTTGGCCTTTTTCCTTGAAGTTTTAATAACTTTAAACTGATTGTGTATATGTTATAACTAAAAAGTTAGGATGTTTTTCTGTTTTGATATAACTCCTCAATATTTCCTGTCGTCTGATTTTGTCCATTAATCAATTTGACTGATATTTTGCACCTCTTGATTTTATGTACCTTGCACTGTAAAAAAAAAATCTGTGAAGGTACTAAACATTTTCTAGGAAACTGGGATTCCAAGAACTTTTCATGTAACGATAACAGGAAAAATTTATGTAATCGATTCTGAAACTTGAATTATTGCTGTTACCGTTACAAGAAAAGTTCTTGGAATCCTAGTTTCCTAGAAAAAGTTTAGTACCTTTGCAGATTTTTTTTTTTTTTACAGTGTGATTATGTATGATTTTATGAGGAGATTTGTGCTAAACTATGGAAGTTATAAATGCCATAAAAAAGGGATATGGATGGATAGAACGTTATATAGACACATAATATTTGGTTTGCATTTTTTAACACAATCTAATTGATTGGTAAAGTTATCATGGGAATTAAACATTTCCAACTGAGCGAAAAATTGTCCAGTCCGGGGTTTGAACCCAGATGCTTGAAATATACAAATAAACACCCAAAAGCTGTGCAAAAAAAGATATTATTTATTTGTTGTTTAACCTTATATCTTTCGAATGCCCTCGAATTCATTTTCAAAGGAATATAAAGGAATTTACAAAGGAATTTTTCTGGATTGAACGCATGGTTATGTTTGATAGAATATTTTAAAGAAGTATTTTGAACTCTTACAAAAATCATTTTATTCGTGAATCGAAGAGGTTTATGTCAGCAGTGCTTTCGAGTTCCGTGCCTTATTTCCTTCGCAGTACAAATCCTTTTAGCAAATATTGAGTTCTTCAATCTACATTGATAAAAAAAACATCTGCTTAAACACATAGTATAGACGATAAAATAAACATCGGATTAATATGTATTTGATTCACGGAGTTTAGACCTGTGCTTACAGCTTCCGAAGGATTCAAAGTAAATAATAAAGGTGAAATTCTGATAATCTTTTTAAATTCAGAATGTAGCAGGAAAATCTGATTTATATGGTACTAGTTGATCCGGTCGGCGTTGCCCGGGATCATAGGTAAAAATTCAAACATAGGTAATACTAAACAAATTTCGAATATTTAAAATCTCCATTCATACTAAAATAGAAAAGAAATAATTTTATCTGAAGATTATTTTAAATTTTATCTGAGTGAATACAGGCATGTATTTCTGTTACGAAAACATATTTTGGAAGGATAAAGAGATATAGTTGTTCAAATTAATTATTTTGAACCATAAAAATAATGCAGTAATTGAATTATTTTAAAATTTCTTTCTTCAATGACACTTACTCCATCCCACACCGATCGTTACGCATATGGTTGACCATCTGTCTGGGACATATGGTGCATAGCACGTCAGAACTCAGGGTCTAGCATACAGGGATGGTTACTGTCGGGGCTGATTCTTCATGGATTATGTCCGATAGTTTAATTTTACAATATGGAAATTATTTTATTTATTAAAAGAAATTTTATTAGCTGTGATATTAATGTATTTTGCACCATTTTTGACTTCTAATAAACTAGTTTGGCTACGATAATAATATTAGAAGTTTTCATCAGATTCTTCTCCCTCTAAAACAGCCGGATGCTTTGACGCCGCTGTTAGTTACACACATTATATCATTGAAAAAAAAACATTTTTAATATGCCATGTTATGCCTTCATCCGTCACATTATTAACACTTCGTTTCTCTATTCTGAAGTATTGGCTCTCATGTTATTTAAATGTGATAAATTTGTAGTCATTTTTAGTTTGTCAAAAAATGAAACCCATCGATTTCAAAATGACAATCTTCCTTAATCAAGTTAACTATAATATATACAATAAGTGTTTCAGTTGGATTATATGGCTTACTTATTATGGTTACATTCGTGCTATGTTGCCATTAGGGATATTACGAAATGAATATCTTCGTACAGGACATTCAAATACTGAATTGGTGATTCACTGCTGGGAAGAATTTAACACTATACCAAATGGAGCACAATTTGTGTCTTTCAAAATAATGAATCATTGAAACATTCCTGATTCTTGTAATATCTCACACCATAATTTATTTACTTTATATCTAAAACATTTTATACTTGCATATATAAAAGGAATAATGGGACTTTGGCTCATTCTGTTCATATTCTTTATACTATTTATGCAATTTTAGATTAGCATATACATTGCATAATGTTGCATTCTGTACAATTTTCCATTCAAATTATTTATTTTCTACTGTCCCCCCGTCTCGAATTCCCACTATTTTTTGCTTAATACATTTGCTTTCCTGTGTCAAAATCATTTCCTTTCACAAGCATACTTTTTAATTTCTAGAGATACGTTTTAGGATATTTCTAGACATTTACTGTGCTTATTGACACTTTTCTGTTCTCTATACACGTTTACAGAATGACGTCAAATTAGTTTATAGGCTAGAGAAATGATTAGCATGGCTTTTTACATTTTTTACCTTATTCATACACAACATTAATTATAGCACAATGTACG
This sequence comes from Maratus speculifer, assembly GCA_964019185.1. NCBI lineage: Eukaryota > Metazoa > Arthropoda > Arachnida > Araneae > Salticidae > Maratus > Maratus speculifer. The sequence continues at coordinate 14,035,175 of OZ025289.1, forward strand.
CCTTCAAGACTCATTTTTTTGCAAGCTTTTAATTATTTAAATCCCGACAATTGGTAAATATTAGAGGTCACTTTCACAAGCAAAATTCAAAATGATGAACTTTTTGAACTCTCAAGGGTTTTCGGAAATGTACAATTCACTTGCAGGCAAAAGAGGAGAAAAGGGAAATTACCCTGGAATTGGCAATAAACATAAAAATAAAAGGGAAAAAATTAGATAGAAAATAAAATTTTTCTTAACTTATGCGATGTTTATGACCTTGTGAATAAAAAGTGTGAGAACAGCTAAAATTCTTTTTGCATGTTTTCTTTAAGTATTCACTGTGCAGTATAATTTCATTTATTGAGTTATCCAAACATCTGCGTATGCTAACTGGAATGGGTATGGTCTCGACCCATGGGTATGGAAAAATGGGTATGGTCCCGAACGGTTAAATTTAAATAAATATATCTATATATCTATATATCTATATATATAAAAACCTGATTCATACTTTTGTTTTTAATTTCGAATGATATAATAAAATGATTAAAATTTAACCTATTGGAAATGAAAATACATTTGGGTATTGCCTTCTTATTCGCAAATCTATAAGTATTCTTAAATCATTATTCAGTGTGCATAAATAGATCAAAACTCACTTTTTATTCCATTTCATTGTTGAAATAAAATAAAAAGAAAGCTTTTTTATTCCTGTTTTGAAATATAATAATGTTGATCGCTTTCTGAAAGTTTAAGAACTGATCAGAACAGATATAGCTGTTTATCTAGATTACATCTGTTTATTTAAATTTCAATCAATATTATTAATAAAATAAACGAGCAACTTCATAAACATATAACTTATGTCAACTTTCTATTTCTCACAATTCACAAATCGTATAATTTTATTTCGAAATGAAATTAAAATACTGATAATGGCAAATGTTTCTTTATTGTGAATAAAATAGTACACAATTATTTAAATCAATAAACATTATCATAATAATAAATAAACACTCATAAATAAATATAAAAAAGGTACACATTTATTTAAATAAATTTAATTTAAAATGTCAGAATTCATAAATGAACAATACGGTTTGAGTCACAGTTAAACTCACAATTCAAGTATCCACACAGCCTCTCCCGACTTCCTGATTCAACCGTATCTGTCTCAACTGAGAAAATATACATAAGTCACATGCAAAGAGGAAAACAAAAGAGTGACGCGGTTCCCTCTTTCTAATTTGCTGCGCCCTTTCTGAATATTTATTCAGGATAACAATGGTGTCCTATTGTTTTCTAGAATTTTCTTAAAACCTGACAATCAGTGTTGTATTCGTGTATTTTAATTAATACGAATTTGACACAAAATGCACGATTTCATCAGAAGTTTTGTTTACATCTGTATCATTATTTTTCTGCAGCTATAACGAATGTAAAAGATTTTCTGTGTTCATCGGAGAATGTAAAGAATTTACATCTTTAGAAATAATGGTATTCATTAAAAATACAAGACAAATTATGATTGTTATTATATTGAAGAAAAAGATATGTTGGCTATAATAATTTATTTTTGAATGGATAAAAAAAAGGTATTTTTATTTGAAATAGTTACTAGTGAAAGATGAATATATAAAATGGTAAGTAGAAGAAATACATCTGAAACCAGACCTGTGAAATAATAAAAGTAAAACGATAACTAATTTTTCAGAAAATGGAAAACGCAATTTGGTTCAAAGTCGCTTTAATAGACAAAACTACTATTATTGTGCCGTTTAAATTAAAAATTGAGTAAAGAAAAACGCACTGCAAATTCATAGAATAATTTTGCACCTCTAACTGAACACAATACTTAACATTTGTAACAAAAATCGTATTCGGATTCGCTGTAAACGTGTTGTGCCAAAAAAAGGCTGAGGAAAATGCGTTGTTAAAAATTACAAGAGGAGGACATTTATTTTTAATTATGCAATTTTAAAGGCGCCATGTAGAAGATGTTTTGAAAATGTTTTACATGTGTTGTTTTGAGGTGTTCTAAATTGTGTGGTGTTTACAATATGTTTTTAATTTTGTGACAAAGTGTTGCCCAGCACAACATTTTTGAAAGACAAACTTCCATCGCAAATTATTTACAACATTATTTCAACACAATTAACAACGTTATTTTCAGAACACATTTCTAGATAGCAACTCATTTACAATATACAGGGTGTCCCTAAACAAATGGTATACATGCTAGGAGGTGATAGAACACACCAAGACGAGCAATAGTAAATAGGAAACCAAGGGTCCCAAACGTTTTTCAAAGGAGAAAGTTGCCATTAATGTTTGGGGTCCAAAATTTCAAATACACATAAAAAACGGAAAAATTGGTCGATTGATTTGTGGTTTTCTCTAAAATTATTCTTTATGTTGGTATTTTAGTGAAAAAAAATTATAAAGATAAATTTCGAAAAATGCCGATAGAGGACGCTTTAGACTTTGAAGTAATGAAAAACTATTTTTTGCCGTGATTTTTTGCATTTCATTGAATGGTTTCGTATTGCACGTAGTCGTAGTTTAAATCTAAGCCTGCGAAACCATTTAATGAGATGCAAAAAATAGTATTAGGATGGGTTATTTCGTTAATCCAAAGTCTAAAGCGCCCTCTATCGGCATTTTTTGAAATTTATCTTTATAATTCATTTTCAATAAAATACCGACATATAGAATAGTTTTAGTGAAAACCGCAAATCAATCGACCAATTTTTCCGTTTTTTATAATTATTTGAAATTTAAACCCTCTGAACACAGTTAAGTTTGTTCTACTTAACCGCTTCCAACTATTCAGATTTTGAGCTCAAAATTTAAGTTTAAGTCTAAGCTTACGAAACCATTTAATGAGATGCAAAAAATAGCTTTTCATTACTTCAAAGTCTAAAGCGCCCTCTATCGTCATTTTTTGAAATTTATCTTTATAATTTGTTTGCAAGGAAATACCAACATAAAGAATAATTTTAGTGAAAACCGCAAATCAATCGACCAATTTTTCCGTTTTTTATGTGTATTTGAAATTTTGGACCCCAAACTTTAATGGCGGCTATCTCCTTTGGAAAACGTTTGGGACCCTTGGTTTCCTATCTACTGTTACTCGTCTTGGTGTGTTGTATCACGCCCTAGCGTATATACCATTTGTTTAGGGGCACCCTGTATAGAGAACACAATCACAACGCAAAGGACTGTTTTCTATCAGAAGTTTTCTAAGTTGCAACAAATTAATGTGTTGTTAATTAGGTGCTAAAAATTGTTCTAAAATGTGTTTATTTTTATTTTTATGAATTTGCAGTTTATGTCAGTGAGTAAGTTTCACATATGTTGAGCAGAGAAATAAACCAATAGACTGGGAGGCGGCAGCAGAGACATCAACTCATCGAACTGACGGATAAAATTTAGGCTAGTTAAATCCCGATTCGCATATTAAAATTCAGTCGGTTTGTCAAATCATATCTTGGTGGAAAACAACTAAAAACTAGATTTTAGAGATTAATTCATAACATTACCATTATGTCATCCTGCTCCCAATTCTCCATGTTCTCATTTTTTGGGTGTAGGAAAGCACAATGGAAAGCCTACGAATCAAACGTTAAAGTCGGTTTTTAGGTGTTTTTCACTAAGATGAGAATTCACAGTCCGGTTGCATTTTAATATGCAAATCAAGATTTTACTGATTCTAGATTTTCATCCATGTACTCGATGAAGTGATTGTATGAGCTACCGCATCTCGGGCTATAAGCTATCCCAGACAAATTCAGCAACCCCATGTCTTAAGAGTGGTTGCTGTCAAAGCTCCACCAACTTGCAAACACTTTATTGATTAAGCCTAAGCTAAAGTTCTGCATTCGAAAAGCAATTAAATTCAATCAGTTGAAAAAATGAAATGAAATACGCAAAATCTATTTCCTTTCGCATTTAAATGCAAGATACAGCTCATAGGTTAAAAGAAAATATAGGGAGAAAATGAAAGGTTTAGTAATGTAAAATCTTTTTGATAAAAACTTTAATGTGTGAAAAATTGTTAAAATTTCATGTATTTCGGATAAAAATCTAGCATTGCTGTGTGGAATTTAATTGTTGGCACTTTGATTAAATTTTTATGTGCGGAAATATTTAAGCTTGATATTTGTATATTTTTAGCCATTTTATTTTGAGTCATTAATGTACACCATATTTTACTATTCGAAGTTTAAAATTATATTTTTCCAATTATCCAAACTGGACTGTTGTAAAGTTACATACATCTCGTTTACGAAAAAAAATGAACGTTTTTTTTACAAAGTATTTTTTCCACTTTTCGGTAATCTTATCCATAGTTAGACAGAAGACTTTCTTTCGGTAAGTGTAATATGTCAGGTAAAATTTTTCTTCATGCTGTCATTTTTCCTTCCCGAAGATAAAGAATATATTTTACTTCTATCAGGTTATCACTGCTGAAATAAAAGCACAGAATTCGCCTCAGAGGGGCTTTGAGTTGCGATGACCTTTCATATATATATTTTTCAAGAATAGTTGAGTAACGTTATTTTAGATGAATAAAATAAAGTAAAGTATGTTGCAAAATTCGTCCATTGGGAATAATGTTGAATAATATAAACTACTAGTATGTTTCAATAGCAAAATTCAAACAGTTAATTCAGTCATTTGATTTACTAAAATTTAATACTCCTTTTTTACACATTTATGTGAAACAAAACAATACACAATTAGTTTCTTTTTTTTAATTTTCGATGCTTAGTTTAAACACTATCGGGGCCGATTTTTTTTTCAGTCTTTAGAAAAAATTACTTTTGCGTTAATAACATTAACACTAGCTATCCACATAAGATTAATTAGCATTTTAGATTAATTAGCTTTAATTTATCATTAAGAATATTCCATTGTATGAACGATAAAGACTTTTATTTTTTTGTATACTATTCAATTATGTACTTCAAATTGTAATTCAATTTTGTGTACTATTCAATGACAAAGGCTAAGGAAGAATTTTTTTGAGATGTTCAAAAAATATTGTATTGCAATAAGATTTAACTTATATTACAAATTTTTAACACGTTTTACGCTTTATTACACGTTATTCTTTTAGAAAAGTAACTTTTATTTTTAAAGAGAGAAATATATGTTTAAAATTCACATAGTTGTTTTAATTTGATGGTATAATAGAACTGTTAAAAAGCAGCAATATATTGAAAAACTGCTTCATACGTGACATGGAATTAGTCCATACAACTCTGAGAATGAGCTAAGATATTCATTTACAAATATCTTTTATTTATGTTTAGGGATCGTGATGTCATTGCAATATGCTAATTTCGAGAAAGGTATTTCATAACATGTGCATGAGAAATGAGTTTATTTTATTTTTCTTCAATTTAGATACCAGATACGAACTATTTTTAAAATATCAGCCTACTGATTTGAATTCTACAGAGAAAATGTAGTTTTTTTTTAGAAGTTAAAAGTTTACTATTAAATATATGGACTATATTGTTAAACGCTAAAATGTACATATCTATAATCAATATTTCATGACTACATTGCATTAGCATATTAAGTATGGAACTAAAAAGTGTGTGACTTTCCTTCCGCCCATTTATATTAGAAAAGTGACTACTATATCCCTTGCTTGTCCTCTGCGGCTTGTTCTTATTTTTCCGTTTCCCTAAAAAAATTTACCTACTAAAGACAAAAGTATTTTAAACAAAATTTTATTTAAAAATATATATAAGACAAATGGGTATGAAGTATATTTTTGAAACAAACAGGTAAAGAAAATTTTAATTAAGACTAATTTTATAAGCATTTTTATGAAAATGCTGGAAAGCTCTCAAGACGCTTAGAAAGACACTCGTAAAACTTAAATGCAGATTTAGTAAATTAGTTATTAACTGTGCGACCAAAACAAACTAACATGGGGAGGGTCTAAGGCTTGTGTCATCGAATTGAATGAACGCTTGTGTATTAATAGATTATAGTTAATATATAGATATATGGCAGCCATAAAGCGCAATACCCAGGGGGTCTTGAGAAAATAAGCCTTAAAGTTCATTCTATCGTTTATAATCGGATAAATTTCCATCATCAGCAAGTGCCTCTGTGGCTTGTTCAGTAACGCGCTGCACTCACATTTTTTCTACCTCAGATCTGACCCCGCGTGGACCTTTTTTTTCGGAATGAGAATTTTCATTAATTATTTTCGAACCGCAATTGAAAACATATGCATACAAGTGAAATTTAAGAAACTTTTAAATTAAATTTAGTTTTTTATAAGATATAAATGCATTTTTAACTGCGAAATTTTGCATGTTTAAATACTTTACGTAAAGAAAAGTAGTTTAATTTATTTGTCTATAGATTACAATTTTTTTGTTGTTATTTTAAATTAATTACAGTTATTTCTATAAATAATTTACTAATTTTTACAGAGAAATAAATTAAATTTATGATATAAATGCATGAATAATAATATTTTAAATATGTTTCATTATGGAAATATAATTAAACTGTATTATGTAAACATATTAAACAAGGAAAAAATTAAAAATAATTACTACATACACACTTATTCTACTTAAAAATCCAGAATGCAAGATTAAAAAAATTCATATAATAATATAAAAATCATATTTCAAATAAACCTGGCAATATTTCAAGTATTTGCATGGAGACAAAATTAAAATAACAAATTTGTTCACGTATTTTAATTTATTTCTCTGTTAAAAATTGTAACAAATCAAAGAGAAAAATTATAATTTTAAAAATCACAATAAAAAATTTGAAGTCTATAGATATATAAATATGCTTACTTAAATATATATATATATGTATACATATATGTATGCAGTTAAATATGGGAAATATCACAGTTAAAAATGCATTTCTATGTTACAAAAGAGTAAATTGAATTTATATTTTTCGTAAATTTCAATCGTCATGCATATTTTTTCAATTGCGGTTCAAAAATAATCAAATGAAATTTTCGTTCGGAAAAAAAGGTCCGAGCGGGGTTAGATTCCAGGTGGAAAAAAACATAAAAACCAGGTGGAAATAGATAAAAATAAAATACAATTAGCAGAATTCGAACAGTCGAAATTTTAAACTGTAGTACACATTTCGAAAAAGAATAATATTTGTAATCAAGGAATAGTTTTTTAGTACATAAATGTAATGCAATGTTCTGAAGTTAAAAATATATGGAAAGAACATTTGAAAAATGAAATCAGTGCGCGCAATATAAAAAAATGATAAAATAAAAAAGAGAGAGAAAACAAAACGAAAAAAATCACAATGCAGCAAGAAATTTATTCAAATCAGCGAATGCGAGTTCTTTTGTTACAGTTTTTAAAACAAAAGAAAATCTTTCGAAGATTTTGGTGCTAAAAAAGGTGATATATTTCCAGTGGCAGAAAAAAGATTTTTTTTTTTGTAAAAAGAATGCTGATATTCTTTTATATTAGTTTCTTTTATATAATTTTTATGGTTTACTCCTTTGATTTAAGAGAGAATTCTTAAATGGATTTGATTTTATATTTTCTATGTTTACACAAACAAAAAAATAACGGCAATATTATTCATCCCTTTTTGATAAATTAAACACCTTCATATTTCATAAAAAAAAAAGCTTCATATTTGCATATTCAAATTATTCTGAATAAGTATAAGTAAGAATGGGAGAAATAAAGAAATTATTTTCATTGATGTGTATGTGTGAAGTATTTCGTACATCATAAAGAAATATATAAATGTATTAGGGGATGGATTTCGTTTAACAAATGACACCCGTGCAACAACTCAAAAATTTGGTTTTTTTACTTATGGCTTTTTTATAGCTTTTTGCCATTCTACATGATTTACACTCCTCTACCAATCACCTGAAGCAGAAGATGGTGCAGTTAAAATCTTGCAATCAAATAGAAATTGTATTTCCAAAATAGCCGTTGAGTCTAGCGCAGCCTGAAACATGAGTTTCGACTTATGACACTTTTGTTGCAAGGGTTCGATATTTTGAATAACATTTTTCACGGATGTTTAAGCTCTAAAGAAATTTATTCGTTTCAAAAAGCAATAGGCACATTTCTTTACAAATTGGTGCGTATTTTAAAATGCTATTTGATTATTTAATCTAAAACTTAATTAATAAAAAATTAACGTTAACTTAAAACATATTTGAATCGCTTTGGCTGCAGTCGAGAAATGTACACACGAAATAAAATCTTCGAATATTTTACTCATTATGCATGTGATCTCTAGAAGGATGTTCTAACTTTCCTATGCTACAATATTTAATTTATTAAAGAAAATGTTTGTTTATATTTTAAACTTATACTTTTAGTACAAGTTGAATTTATTTTTTAATGTATGTGAATGAAAATTGATTCAAATTTAAAATGTAATGACAATAAATTTTACTCTAAATTATTTTTTTTTTTCAGACGAATGTTTATAGTTCTAGTAAATCTGCGATTGTTCCCTATTTCAACATAAAAATGATGTTTCAACTTCAAAGGGTTCAACTTTTTTTGTCGTACTTGATAGAGTAACAGAATATGTTTAACCATTTCCGTGACGCTGTGTCCAGTCAGGATACCTATTTTTTATTTCAAACTTCCAATCGGCACCAGTAATGTTTTAATAAAATTTTGCTTTTTCTGTTAAAGCCTAAATTAAGGGTTTCTTAATTTCTCAAAAAGTTATTTCTAAATTCCAGTGTAATTCGATGATTTCTCATTTCCTAACAAAATTTGCACTTGCCGAAAAGGGTTAATAAGTGACATACCTGCTGGGGTTGCCTAACTTCGTGATGAATGACTCCTAAATTAAATTCAAATTTTGAATGATAAGATTATATTTCATCTGAATTGAGTTTTTTAAATGAAAAGATATTGAATTGAAAGTAAGGTATCCTGGGGTAATAACGCCACGTTAAGGTTCTAGCAATTTTCGTTTTTCGTTTTTCAATTTTCGTTTTTCAATTTTCAATTTTCGGCTCAGTTTTAGTTTGTACTTTTCAAACAAATGTATGATTTGATACAGCAACTCATTGACTATCTATATAAAAAAATAATTTAACAGATATGAATACATAAAATGTAATGGCGTGATTTCTTGACCAATGCTATTTGGCGTTATTACCCACCTATATGGGTAATAACGCCATGCAAACAAAACAATGAAATAAGTTGGATTAATTGCATGTAGATTGCCCAATTCTAAAAATACAAACTCTCAGCTCTAGAAATTGACAAATTGCATCCTTAGCTATTGAAAATGTTCATTTTTTCGTGAAAGTGTAAGAAAAATAAAGGTGTGGTGTGGGGAGGGGGGGATGAGGCAAAAGAATATCAGACCGTGAGCTTCTTTTTGCTTAAAAAGGGGCGTTTAAATAGAATTATTAGAAACATTGCACAGTTTTAACTGTGTTTATTTTAATCAGTATTTAGGATGTAGCTCTGCCACTGTAGGGAATCCACCGAGGTAAAAATTGCAAGGATTGGCGTTATTACCCCGTTATAGTTATTGCGCTGTACATTTTAAATTACAAATTATCTCGAAAAGATATCGAAAATCTTGAACAACATTTTGAAAGGCCATGAAATGTACTACAAATTTATGTAATTAACAAAGTATTTCCGGATAAAAAAAATAGTCTTCACATCACAAAACGTATCTCGTAAATTTTAGATCAAGCGTTAATTTTAGCTGCTTGTAAAAACAATAAGACCTAAAAATAAAACAAATTAACTTGAAGCTGTTTTTTTGCGATTTATATGACTCAAAACCCTTCTGCGCAGAACACATGGGTGTCATTTACCAGATTATTTCATAATTATGCAAAATATTAGCACTTGGCGTTATTACCCCGTCTGGCGTTATTACCCCAGGGTACCTTACATAATACTTGTAATTTTATTTTTGGATTTTTTTCGAATTTGATTTTTGGAGTCTATGTGCACCGAAAGCAAGCAAAACTGCGACTAAAAGTAAGGTTTTTACTGTCTTTGTCAAAATTTCACACACACAAAAAAAATCTACCCGTTTGAACAATTTAAATTTTTTGTAGGTAATGTACTTTTTGATATATTGAGATGCTCTAAAATGATTGTGTGAAAATTCGGATGTTTACTGACTTTTATCGTAGGAACACTGTAAAAAAAATGCGTTAAATTTACAGCAAAAACTGCTGGCAACATTGCTGCCAGCAGGTTTTGCCGTTAATTTAACGGAATTTTTTTTACAGTGAAATGTCGTCTGATAATGGCGCGTAAAGACCTGCTTTTGCATGTGTATTTGAAGCATTAAAAATCATATATTTAGAAACTAATTGATTAGAAGAAGATTTTAGCTTTAAGTACACTTTTTAGGTTTGTTGTAAACTCTAAACTTGGGCTTTGGAGGGGTAATACCGCAGCAATTTTTTTTTTTTTTTTTTTTTTTTTTTTTTTTTTTTTTTACGTGATTCGTCAAAATTTCTACACATTTTATTTTCTTAAAAATATTTTTACCCATAAGAACGTTTCAACCTTTTTTTACTTAATGTAAAAATGGTTTATTGATATGCTCTGAAACGATTGTGCTAATATACGGATGTTCAGTTACATTGTTATCATAGTTTTATCGTGGATAAATTATTCTCTTCGTAAGGCGCGAAGGGACCTGAATTCGCCGGTGTAGTAGTAAGAGTTGAAATTCACATTTTTTAAAAACCTATTACATTGTTCATTACACATTAAAAGATTTCAGTTTTAAGAAAATATTTTTAGTTTGTCGCTAGCTTTAAAACTGCATACAGGGAAGATTTTCTAAAAAGGAAGAAATAAGTTTTTAATGCTAACTGTGATAGTTTTTTTTCTTGAATCGATTGTGGCATTTGAAACATAAGAGTTCAATCTTTTAGAATATATCTTCCGTTATTAACTTTACGAAGCGATTTGGTTCATGTTAATTAAAAAATAATGACAAAATATTCTCGAAATTTTCTTTATCGGTTTTCATTTTCAACCGATATAAAAGAAGTTAACAAAGGACAGTAAGTGATAATATATTTTTTACATATTATATATACTAGAGTTTTAACTCAGTTTGGTAATTTTCTGGTGTGTTCGTAGTCATATAAACGTACGTAGCACTTACCGTCTCTGGTCTTCAATCTGTCTGTCTATCTGTCTACCTATAACTGTGAAAAATTAACCAATCGAATGGATTGTAATTTTATATAGAGGATCGTTTCAAAATTTTATCAAGTCATTTCAAATATGTTGAAAATGGAATCAAAACTTAAAAAGATATAAATATTTTTACTGCGTTCTATTACATCTTATAGCACATCATTGGGAGGTAATGATTCAAGATTGCCATAGTGATTACGACCTATTTAAGTAGGAGATCTTTTATTTCCATGCTACTGAATTTAATTTTTGAATATTGATAATAAAATTTGTATTCATGCATTTTTTTATATCTTTGCCACAGCTATGGCAGCGAGATCGAAATATTTATAAAAATAATTATAGTATAGACATTTGTTATGTTTCACGTAAAAGTTCTGACTTCTTATACATATCTCAAATTTTGAAATTATTTATTTACGGTAATATTTCATTTTGTCTTAATATATTTTTTTGTTAGCATCTACATATCAGGATGGTAACAACAAATATTTTTTAAGATTAAAAAAAAAAAACATAGTCAAGTAAAGATAAATTCTTTTACAGACGGATTATCGATAATTATTTATTATTAACGATCAATTTAAGAATAATTGTTTAATAGTAATTTTCAATTACGACATTAATTCTTCACTATTAACTGGTAGTTAATTCTCACCTAGAAGAATTTTTTTATGTTTGTGATAGTCATGTATAAATGTTAATTTTAATTTGAAGGAATTTTTATTCATTGGACATTTCGAAACAATTTAAAGTATTAATCTTTTCAAAAATTTGTAAAAAATATTTTTCAAAATGCTGAAAATTTGAATTTTAAATGGAAATAAATCCTCAAAAAATGTGTCAAATAAAAAAATAAATAAATGCAACCTGCACACCGAGAACGTCAAATGTATAAAATGATAAAAAAATTGCTTAAATTCCTATGTACGATATTTGCTTCCATACAACTTTTATTTGGAATATTTTTGATCAGACTTAATATTATATATCTCTTAAAATCATTATTTTATCTAAAAACTATTTACATCACGTGTTTGAGAAACATTTTTGCATAATACCACCGATTTTGCATAATACCATCAATTTTACGTGTAGCAGTTTTCTTAACATTAGCGAAGAAATACCCTAGGTCACAAAAAATTCATTGCCAGTGGTGGTGATAGCATTAGATACTTTTTTTCTTTTAATAGCGAGATACTCGAAAATTTCGAAATCTACTTGACATGTAGGTAATATCAGAATTGAAATAAATTGCTATTTCTTGAAAATAACAGCAGTTTATAATGCAGTTTACAACACATTTCCTTTTTCAAAAAAATATTTTTCAGGAATAAGTTTTTACAGATTTTGGCTGTTTACTTTATGGTTCAAAGTATGTTGATAATACTTTGAAATCAGAAAAAAAAAATATTTTAAATGTTAAGTTTAATTTAAAAGCAAATTGTGTGTACATTTAAATTTCTATAAAATCTTGAAATTAATATCGTTTGTATAATACATATTGTTTTATTAAAAATAATATTCTACAATGTATTTTATTCCTAAGAGGTTATAAAATTAATCTGATAATCCATTATCTTTCAGTAAATAAAAGATGACAAGATAGCACGGAAAATAAAAATTAGTGCAATTTTATCTGTTTTAGAAAAATCTGAAAAAGAAAATTTTCAAAGATGGATTGCTCCAAAATCTATCAGGTCATTAATGAGCTCGTGGGATCCCCACACTAATCCCGCACGAAAATTTCACTTCACGACAACTGATAAATAGTAAAATAATGGTTCTTCTATTACTATTGTTTTTATTTTATTTTTGTGCCTTAATTAATTGCATCTGAATGAATGGTTTAATAAGAAAATAAAAATTTCATTTTTTAAAAAAAATGTGAAATATTTGTTTTGGAAATTAATTTTTGTTTCCTCTTTAAACTGATGGCTTATCTTTTGTAACTGAACAAATAAAGCATTCGGCGTGTTTTATAAGTGAAAAAAATATTTTGAATAGAACATGTTAAATATTAAGCACATTTTATATGGATTTCTTAAAGTCCTAAAAAATTCCTTACATTTGCTGTATCGTAAATCCACCGCTTTTTTAGAAAATGATTAATTCACTGTATTGTGAAGCATTCTCATTGGTCAAAATCGAGATATTCTATAAAAGCGATGGAGTGACGATGCATCAAACGTTTAAAAAATTTTAATAGTGTAGTAATATAACAGTGTAGTGTAGCCTATGATAGTCCTAGTTTAAACAACAGAGAAAAAGATCTGATGATTTTAGAGAGTACTAAATCTTAACCATTCTGTAAAAGTATTAATTGCGGCCTGTTCCCACTACTTCAAATCAGTAGGGGGAACCAGTAAGTTGAGATGTACGGCATATCTAAACTTTCTGGTTAGATTTGTTAGGTCACGATTCTTCATTTCCGGTTTGATTCTATTGGATGCTGAAGCTTGATGGTATTTTTGGTTCTGTGTTTAATATCATTTGGGTTTCTGACTTGCTTGCAGTTGGGAAGGGGTTGATTTTATACATTTTATAGTTTAATCGCTGAGGACGCGAGTCCCTGTACTCGAGAAACGTATACGTCTGTTCAAATTTTTTAATTATTGTGTGTTTAAACATTGTATTTTAATGATTGAGCTTCCCACACAAGTTTTTTATTGATTATACTAGAATGTGACTATATACGATATTATTATAACAAGTAAAAATACATAAATGATGTACAAAATTCAAAATAAAGCGAGAAAGGAAATAAACGTTTAAAAAATGGGTAATTGGGGGTTTTGAATATTTGGATCATGGTCATTGCTGATATGCAAAGTATTCATGAAGAATTTGCAGTTTCCCGAAGTAAAATACTTTAACCAGGCGTATTATAAAATAAGAAACATTCATTTCAAATTAGTTAATAAAATTATAGTTAATTAATCATAACAGACTTCATAGAAAAACTGCGTATTTAATTCTGGTGTTGCATTTAGAAACACTTTTATTATTAATCACTAATTATTTAATCTATTACCAATTAATTATTCTCGTATTTTTTCTTCTTTTTACGCACAGCCTGAAGTCAAATAAAATATATGACATTCTGAGAAATTTCTGTTAATTTATGCGGGGAAATGAAAACGCATGAATATTAAAATAATTTTTATTTATAACAGGTGAATTAATTTTTGTTGTCTTTTGATAGCCAGAAAATTTTTGGTTACTATTGCAGATTTCCCTTTTCATGGACGTTTAGAATGTATATCCGGCGTTTAAATATGAAAATGAAACATATACAGGGTATAATAACAACCAAGTAGTATTATACAATATATCATAGTCACATATACAATCATACAAATTATACTTATATCTTTCTTTAATCAGTTTTTCAATTATGAAATAACGTTTGAAATTACTGAATATTTAATATTTGAACATTTTCACATTGATAATTAAGCATGAACAAACAGAATTAAAAATGTCCAAGCCAAGAATCGAATCGAGATCCCTGGAAAGCAGAATCATTAAGCTACGCGGACGAAACCCCGCTTGGAGTGACAGATGTCACTATCATTATCTTCCTCGTAGCTTAATGGTAAAGAATCCGGGTTCGACTCCCGACTTGTACATTTTTCACTTTGTTGGTTTGCGTTTATGTTGCAATGTGAAAATTTTCACGTTTTAAGTATTCAAAATATACTTGACAAACATATTTATAAAAATGTCTGGATTTCCAAAGTATCTATGCTAAAAACAATATTTTATTGAATAAAGCTGATTATAGACCCCCCCTGGTTACAGATAGGCTAAAATAATTTTAGGTTAACAATTCTAATTATTTAATTTACATTCAATATGCTTTTTTTATTTTCGTTTAATAAAACCAAAAATCATTTTTATATGGAAAATATCACTTATGTATTTAAATGAAGTATTTAAATTTATTAATAGTTTATCTTTAATATTAGTTGTATTCCATTCCATAATTAAATTTAAACAGTAAGCGTTACACCAAACGTTATTTTCAATTTTTAAAAATATAAATATTCTAATACTTTGAATATGAGCTGTTATAAATGCTTAATTCTTAAAGCATAAACACCTATTTACAAAAGAAACAAAAAATATTGAAAAAAATATAACTCCACTAATTTGAATTTGCTTAAATAAGAAAAAAAATATTTTCAGCTAATTAGAATAAGGATTGTTTAAGGTAATTGATAATGGAAATTTAATTCTTAAAGTATGATAACCTATTCTAAAGAGAAATTTTTTTTTTGAAAAATATAACGCCTGTTACTTGAATTAGCTTAAACGAAAAGAGTATTTCGCAATTTGATAGAATGCGAGTTGATTCATGAATAACCCGTGTTAGTTATGCAATTAAATGCGAGATTATCGTCTGCCAGCAGCTTCTGCTGCCATATTCAGGTACATTAAATCACCTGGCTGTCTTGGTATTATTAAACATCATTTGAATCAAGCTCGAGGAATTTCAAATTTAATCAGCTTTTAAGCTTTGAGGCATTGAATAAATACTGCAGTTAAGTTATAATTTATATCGTTTACACGATTCGTGTTTGAACCGAAAATATTAGATATATTACATAAGAGGATTCTATGACGGACTTGAATAACATTCGGATTTTCGAAGTATTTACCCTAATTTCCTGCGTATAATCCGCGGATCAAACAATTCTTTTTTAACCCAGAAATTTTATTTAGTGATTGAAGACAAATACTTACGGCGATCTGACAAGTTACATTTCTTTTTAAACAAATTCTGGGTCTAAAAAGAATTGTTTGATCCGCGGATTATACGCAGGAAATTAGGGTAGTTTAACTCTAAAATCATTTGGTTAGATTATCCAGAGATTACTATAAACAGGGTTACTAAACAAGTTTACATTGTTTTTAAGGTTTGAAACATTGAATAAATATTAGAGTTAAGTATTCTTAATATTATTTAAATTGACTTCTATTAAAAATAATAAATTCAATGATAAAAACGACTCTATAGCAGACATAAATAGCAGCATTAATATTTATTTAAATTTGATTCTTAAAGAGTTTTATTCCTTTATCCAGAATTTCCTACAAATGCGTGTGCATCATTATTTAATTTGCATTGCGTAAAAATAAATATTTATAATCTTTTAAGCAATGTTTACTAACTTCTGAGCTACTCTGGTTAATTTTCTCTAATCTTTAGTTAATTTTTATTATATATAATTTTATTATTTATATATGTAACTTATCCGCAAAATTCGGATTGTGTCATGATCATTAGCTTTTGATAATATTCGTATGTATTTTGTCGTGCATAATTTGAAATTGACCTCCAATTTTCAATACTACGTAAATACTTTTGCAAATCGTAGATTTCAAACATAAAAAGTAAAAACAATATCGAAAATCTGGTACTCTAAAAGAAAAGTGATATTTTTTAAAGCTTTTGATAATTGATTTTTATGTAGTTTTGTATCAGTGTATCATTTTTAACCATCACATCGGGAGTTTTCACAAATCTTAAATTTGAAAGTTATAAAGCACAAAAGTAAAAGTGGACCCTCATCTTGTCACTTATCTGTTTAACTGTAAGAAATCAGCTGTAAAAGACCAAAATAGTGAATAAATTATTGAAAAAAACTAAATAGAATTGAGTAAAACACATTTACATCAATTTTATGCTATCAGTTCTTCGCTATTTTTTTTTTACTTTTAACTTTGAAATTTACTATTTTTGAAATATTCTGAGGCGATATTAATAATGTAAGACATTTTTAAATTCTCTAGTAATATGTACGTAAAAATAAATTATTAAAAGATAAAGAAAAAAAAGGAAAGAATGAAACATCGCATTTATTTTTTATTAAATTTTTGCTATCTTTTAATTTTTAATTTTAAAACTTATTATTTGCAAAAAGTGATATGATACTTAAAATTAAAGATCATTTTAGGATCCACCACTTAAAGATACATAAAAAACAATTATTCGAAGTTAAAAAAACATGACCTTCGTGGGCCAATTTATGAACACATATCTGTTAAAATATTATCTCTTATATACATAGTCAAGATGTTACTGCATCAAATCCTGTATTTGTTTTTCCATTGTGTTTCATTCCATTTGTTCAAATCCTCCATTTATTTTTTATTAAATTTTCGCTGTTTTTTTATTTTTAACTTTAAAATTTATTATTTGCAAAAAGTGATATGATACTTAAAATTAAAGATCATTTTAGGATCCATCAATTAAAGATACATAAAAAACAATTATTCGAAAAAAAAAAAAAAAAAAAAAAAAAAAAAAAAAAAAAACATGATCTTTGAGTGCCAATTTATGAAGACATATCTGCTAAAATATTATTTTATATATACATAGTCAAGATGTTACTGCATCAAATCCTGTATTTGTTTGAAAAAAAAAACCTAAAAAAAAGGCCGTGAAAATTAATAGAACCTTAACATGGCGTTATTAATTTCAGGACACATTAAGAGTACTGGTGATCCAGATTCCGAAATTTCCCCCGTCAATGTTAAGTCAATTGGCGTTTGATATATTTTATATTCAAAATATCTCCTAAGGAAATTAACATTTTAAACTTCTTTTTTCTGTATATTCTTCTTTATAGGAGTCTCTTTTTTTCTTAGTTTTCTAAATATTTCTAAAAGCACGCTTAATTTTATATGAAGTGTTTAATTTTTATTCCCTGTTTGTCCGTTTTTAAAACAAAAAATAATAATATAGGCCAAGATTTTATGCATATTTTATGAACTAAGAAAAAAAGAGATATTTTTAAGTAAGAGAACACAGAAAAAATAATTTTAAAAATATTAATTTCCTGAAGAGATATTTTGAATATAAAAATGCATGAAACGCCAAATGACTTGACGTTACGAAGGGGAATTCGACAGCTGAGTGATTAGTACCGTTAATATACGAAACTATACTCTTTCGTTTTGATGAGATAGCAATTTACAAATTAAATTAATTGCAAAAATAAATTAATATCATTATTTAAATCAATGTCGATCAGTTATAAAAAAAGGCGAAGAATTAAGGAAACTTTGTATTTTTTTCGCAAGAAACTAGTGAAATTTTTAGAACAAAGTATACATAAAAAGAAAAATATCGTCGATTCGATTTACATAATCAGCTATAAAGTCCAGGTGGAACAAACGGCACAATAAGGCGGAAAGTTTCTTTTTCAGTTTATTTCTTTTCGTAAAGGTTTAGGACATTTGTGATTTCGTCCGTATGGTTAAGGGAAAGAAAGAAAATCAAATTTCCATATTTGTTCCCTTTTTATTTATTGTTTCGACGAAGAAAATAACAACACATCACATTATACTACATTATCAATCCATACTGTTATGAAAAGAATATTATATGGGAAAAGTATTACATTTTGTTATTTTTAGTTTAAGTAATAAAATAATAATTTAAATAAAATAATAATTACAAATTAATAAACAATGAATTAATTAAATTAATAAATAATAATTAAATAATAATAAAATATATTTAGTTAATAATTAAACATTAAATTAATTAAAACAATAATAATTTATTTAAATAAAATAATAATTACAAATGTTTTTTTTTATTTATATAAAGCATGATTTTTAATTGAATTTGTAATTATATAAATATGTAGTACCTTTAGTTTCGCCCGTCCAACGGTCCGCCTATAACTGTAAAAAACAACCAACCGAATAGTTTTCAAATTTTACACAATCGTTGTACAATTTTGTTGAGATTTTTCAAATTTTCTGACAATCAAATCAAAACGTAAGAAGATAGTAATTAAAGTTTTTTTCATTTATTTAAATTTCATCATATGTAATTAATTTAATGATATTTCTGGATATAAATGGTTTATGTTACTAATAGACATTATTTATGATATGATTTCAATATTTTTTATAACAGAATTTAAAAATATATAATCGTAATAAATTGTGCATTTGTGAGTTTTTGCATAATAGTGCAACAGCTGTTACTCCAAGATATATTACTTAACAAACTAGAATTAGTAAAAACGCACCTTATTTACCACGCTTGACGTTCATATTCCGACTTGATAAATTTTACTTAAGTATACACCAAAGTTATGTTATTTGCTTAAATTTCATTTTACCTTCTGGAAAACTATCGCTATTCTTCTGAATTTTGATAAAATTTTGTTTATTGATAATTTAGGTTGTTTCTATATTTAATGAATTTTTTGAATAGTTTAGGCAACAGTGTAATGGCAACAGTAATAATTCATGTAACAGATACAGATTTGTACTGAAAATCAAAAAATCTGTAAGGTTACCAAAAACTTTTTAGGAAGCGTAGGATGCCTCGAATATATTATATAATTGCAACCCAGGTTACATATAAAGTTTTAGTTATATAACAATAATTTTAGTCGACTCTTTTGTAAATTTACAAATTTATGTAGCTTTACACAAATTAGTTTTCTACAATTACATCTTTTCTTGTATAGTGTACAAATAAAATGTTAGTAAACATACAGATTTCGGAAACTTTACTTTTGAAGGATTACATTTTTTTTTCAATGTACTCCTAGCAAAGCTTAATAAGAGTTAACTAGAAAACCCATGAAATGTGTTATCTGTTCAGTTATTAACTTGTGATTCAAATGGACAAAAATATATCTTTCGAAAAAACTGCCCATAAAATATATATATATATATATATATATATATATATATATATTTAAATGGTAAGTGTTGCAAAAGAGTTAAAAGTTTGTTGATTATATGAATCCGTTGTTTTGTTATTGTAACATTTCGAAGTTCGCAGACAAATAGAACAAATTTAGGAAAATCAAGATTGTGCATAGACTTTACCCAAAAATGGTTCCCACATCACGTAATTTCGATACCACAATCGAACTTCAAAAAAGTTATAAAATAACTTTAAAAATATCAGTATCTTTTTACATCGGAGTTTTAATTCACATTCTAATATTTTTAATTAGTTTTAATCAGTGTTTAATTCAATAGAAGTTTTCTTTATAGTAGGTATTAAGTACTTCTTTTGCTCTATATAGTTATGTATGTTGGATATGTTGAAAGTTTAATTATAATAAATTGTTTGTTTACTAATTTTAAATGTGATTAAACATCTTTCAATATAAGATCATAAACTACTATTGCACCAAATTAAAATAAATATTCAGAAAGTCTTTTCTTATTAGAATAGTCTTCTAATATTATTCATAAAATTCCATCTCTTTTCTTAAAATAAATAAGACATAAAAATTTTAATTACGTATCTGATTATCGCAGGTAAATTGAAAAAAATATATAAAGAAAATCTGTTTATTTGAATCGACCGAAAAGATTCTATTTATCCCATTAAATTAAACAAAAATGTAGAAAAAGAAAACGATTAACTGAAAGAGATAAGTTCGAATTGATCTGTCACATTCTTTTGACATCTTCAATTAAAGCGTTTCTATAAATCCTAGTGCATCACTGAAAATCAAATAAGAAGAAAGAAAAGAAAATGCAGAAAGATGAAAAAATGTCTGAAAAAGCTTTGCAGTTGATATGATTTTGATTAACTTATTTTCCAAAAGCAAAATGATTTGGAATGCATTTAATTCTCACAATAATTTCCGAGAAATTTAAATTCAAAATGGGTAGAAGCATTTCCAGAACTTTAAGCAGTTTGCCTGTCAATGATTTTTAAATGTCCAAAAAACTTCACACAAAAGTCACTTATTCTGAAATTCTGTCTAGCAAATGCTTATTTTGCGTTGTACGAACACTTGATTGTTAAGTTTTTTAGCAATCATTTTATGTTGAGAATACGTTTCTACTAACGAAAACATGAAATTGTGTTATAATTTGAACAATTAAAAACAAGGAATGTGGATATGATTGTGAAAAATAACCATCGTCAGGTATGAGATTTCCGCGTTTTTTGCTCACTGCTAACGTAAGATGAGGTTATAATAAATAAAATTAGGTTTAATTTAATCAAAACATTTTCTAAGTATTTATAAGTATTATAGTATTTTTAGTTTCTAAGTTCATTATAATATTTTCTAAGAAAATACTGGTGAGCAAAAACGCTGAAATCTCATCTCTACATCTAAGATGTACAAAATACAAAAGTGCGAACATTTTTCTGTTGTAATGCACAACTAAAATACTGTGGTAATTTCGGGTAATTCGCTAAATACCTATTTAGCCAGTGAATGCGCCATTTGAACTTTCTTTTCCCTAACTAAAACTGGTTATTCTTTGCTAACATGTAGATTTCATAGATATATTGCGTCAATTATGATGCCAGTAGCCATTTTACTTTATTCATTTTTGCTTACTAAATGCGTGTTTATGCATTGGTTATTTATTATATAAGACCACTGAACCACTTATTTCAGTAATCGATTGGAAATAAATAGTTATACACATTCATTACAACAAAACTGTGATCATCAAAAAACACTTTTCTACACTATCATATTCTATTGATTTTATAATGGTCTTAACACTTATAAATATAAAGAATGATGCATTTATTCGAATTTAAATCCGAGTTAAGACGATCGCTATATTAAAAGAATAAAACACGAACACTTTCTGTTTGTTAATTAAATTCAATATTAGATTACCCTATACATTATTATTCATTAAACTGAAATATAACTTTTTCGCATTTCCACAAAATAGGAAAAAGATACAGGGATAATTTTCGTCATAAAAAAGACAAAGGCAATACAAAGTAAATTATTTCGTAGACCCAAGAAATAAGCGGTTCTGTTAATAATTTGGTTAAATAGTATAAAATTTACAAGAATTTTTGATTATGCTGTATAGTGATTCATATCAGAAATACCGAAAACTATTAATAATATGTACTAAAATAAATACAGATTACTGAATGATACACTTATAAAAAGAATATATTTAAAATACAATTAAAAATTCATCAACGTTTCATTCGCTTTTGCGAACGTCGTCAGGATACAATAAAAAAGATGTTAAATGCAATTTAAAGTTTCAAAATATAAACACATACGTCCACGGGCATAGTTGAGTTGATATATCGTTAACCTGCTTTTTAATTAATTATAGCATATTATACCAGATTTTATTAATTGAATATGATAAATGATCATTACAAGCTCGTGGCTATAGCTTAATGATCGTAATGGCCGTAATGGCCTCTAAAAATTTATTGAGATACGGATTTTTGCATGAAATTATAAGTTTAGCATCATCAAAAATTAAACAGTTGATATATTTTTAAAGGGTACATTTTAGAGTTTTACAAGATTTTGTGAAAATTTTTCTTTAATTTTTAGCATTAAGTATTGCCACCACATATTTTTACAGTATTATTCAAAATGGAAGCGATGGTTTCAAAGGTGCTGTGTCCCCTTAACTTTTATTTGTTAGACATGGTTGCAAATTGTAGCGATAGTTTCATTCAGTCGAGCTATAACTATAGCAAGCGCATGATAAAGGTGTTTGGTAACACGGAAACACCTATATAATCTTATAATAGGTTCATCGACCTTATTGCATAGTATACAGTAGTACATAATTACTGCCATAATTCGCAATGATGTCAACAAATAAGACTGAATAATGTCAGTCAGGTACCGTCCGATAGATGAAATGGTAAATTAGTGACACATCAAGCCACGGTATCCTGCTTCGATTCCTTATCTAAACATTTCTCATCCAATTCCAATGCATATCAACTGTATTACTCCAACATTAAATGTATACAAATGTTATCAATACTTTTTTTACACATTTTTTTGTGTAAGGCATAATAAAAACAAAACGCGAATCGCAATATAGTATAAAATCTAAAGTCCGGAATCCTCCAGAATTTAATAAGTCTGAATTTCGGATTTTGCTGAACTTTGTGTTATCAAAAATATTACTTTTGCAATAAAAATAAAAATAAATTTCTATACTTTGAAGACAAAAGATGACGTTCATACGTTCACAATTTCATATAACAATTATTAATACTAAATTAAACATCATTTTTATTTAATAAAATAAAAACTACAACAGAAACATTTATTTAATGTAACATACAATTTAAAAACAGATTGTAACTCACATAATTGTCGAACATATGTTACATGTTTTCAATTAAAGCACGCTACTTTATTAACTTAGATCTATCATTAAGAAGTTTTTTACTTTTATTCTGTAAATAGACATGAGTTAAAAGTAAAAATAAAGCTTCTTTGCTCTAAACCTTTTTTTTTTTTCTGTTTCAACAATTCTGTTTTTCCCTTTTTTCTTGAATTCAGCAGCTGAAAAGTCCGAACTTTAGACTGTTTCGAACTTTTGGTGCCCGGACTTTGTACTGTAATAGATAACCAGTATAAAAAAAGACAACAAAAACTATTCAACAATATTGAATCTGTACTTCAAAAAATTGGCATAAATAGTTTCGGAAAATTAATGTTTTCGTACAATACAAAAACTTTTGTTATTGTTTTTCTTTCACCCTTTAAAAGTTTTTTTTTAATTAAAATTATAAATAAATGCAAAAAGTAGTACATACACTGGTGTCCAAAATTTACGCATAATTGGTAATTAAGTAATTATTTTTAAGTAATGAAAGAAATGTGAATAGGAATGTGCTGAAACTCCAGGTGTGTAAACAAAATAGTACGCGTCACATATTTTCGCGAAGAGTTTTCCCCGAAATCGAACAGGGGACCGTCAACAAATTGAAAAAGAACGAAGATCTTTTGGATAACCCTGTCAAAACTAATGTAGCAAAAGCGTTCAAACTGCACATTATGATTAATTGGCTTATTGTAATGTAGTGTGTTAATTTTTACAAGGATAGCATGTATACTCGTAGAGAAATTAAGGTTTTTATAAAAACAGTCCTAAGTTTTTTACTTATAATTTGCAGAGTTCTTAATATAAAATAGTGTTCTTTTTTGAAAAAATGACAAACATCATTGTACATAATACCCTGTCATCAGAATTAAAAAATAATAAAAATTGTATGACAAATGAGCAGGTTTACTAAATAATTTTTTACTGTGCATGCGTGAACTCTATTAAAATTTCATTTGCATATTATGTTAGTTAAATGTATAGAGCAACTTTTGTGAAAGTCTCAAAAACATAGCTTAAAAATTCTGAAAATTATCGTTGATAGAATGTGATCAAAATCCTTTATTCCCTATATGAAGCAAAAAGATGAGGGGCTGTATCCGTATTCCATTGTTTAGTGCCTACACAATATTGCACATACAACTATATTTAGGTAAAACCCCTGATTCTTTTGCTTCCTTTAGGAATAACGGATTTTGAGTTGATTCTATAGGCTCCCATTTTCAGAATTTTCAAGCTATGTTTTTGAAACTTTTACAGAAGTTGCTCTATACATTTAGCTAACACAATATGCAAATGACATTTTGATATCGTTGACGCATGCGCAATGAAAAATTATTTACTAAACATACTCATTTTTCATACAATTTTTATTATTTTTAAATTCTGATGGCAGGGTATTGTGTACAATGATGTTTGTCATATTTTCAGAAAAGAACATTATTTTATAATAAGAACTCTGCAAATTATAAGCAAAAAACTTGGAAAAATTTAGGACTGTTTTTATAAAAACCTTAATTTCTCTACGAGTATATATGCTATCCTTGTAAAAATTAATACAGTACATTACAATAAGCCAATTAATCATAATGTGCAGTTTGAACGCTTTTGCTGTATTAGTTTTGACAGGGTTATCCAAAAGATCTTCGTTCTTTTTCAATTTGTTGACGGTCCCCTGTTCGATTTCGGGGAAAACTCTTCGCGAAAATATGTGACGCGTACTATTTTTTTTACACACCTGGAGTTTCAGCACATTCCGATTCATATTTCTTTCATTACTTAAAAATAATTACTTAATTACCAATTATGCTTAAAATTTGGACACCAGTGTATAATTACAGGCTCTATAAAAAGGTTAAAAGTCAATCAATTTCTATCATTTTAAACTTTCCTTGTAATATAAAAGAGATTAATAAATTAAGTTAAAGGAAAAGATAAACTGTAAAAAGATTTAAGAAAAACAAATAAATCAAATTTATCTGTCATATTCATTTCACATTTCCAATTAAATTATACATTAAAATTTGAAATTATCAATGAATATAGAATATAAACAAAAAGAAATAAAAGAAGATTAGAGCCTTATATAAAATATCCTTTAGATGGTATGATCTTAATTAATTTATTTTAAAAGAATATGAAATAGATTTAGATTAAATAACTCTCAGAGAAAATTTTATTAAAAAAAAAATAAAATATTTAGATGCAAAATAAATTGAAAGTTTATTTCTTTTCTATAAAATTTTATTTTGCTCTTGATTAATAATGATATCAAAACAGCTTAAGAAAGTGTCAAATTTCTGTAAATGTAATTTACGCACTGAATTAGAGAAAGAGGTATATGTTTTTCAATTGTCCAAAAATATCTAATTGGTACAGTTTTCAGATAATAGAAAGAAATCATCTTGCAATTTACATAGATTACAGCATTGGTAAAACCGGACGAATATTTTTGATATTGCTGAAAAAACAGATCGATAAATTTTAATTACTTATTTGGTTATTGCAGGTGAATTTCAGAAATAAATTCATACAACAGTGAATATAACTTTTGTAAGATCGTCGAAGAAAATCTCTTTTTCTACCACGTTAAAAAGGGGGAAAACCATTAACTGAAAAATATAAGAGGAGATCGAATTGATCTGTCACATTCTTTTGACATCTTCAACTAAGCTATTTCTAAAAATCCAGTGGCATTGGTGAAAATCGATTAAGCACAAAGAAATAAAGAAAATAAAGAACGGTTGAAAGAGATATTGAAAATTCTTTGCATGTGACATTATTTTATATAATTATTGTTTAAAAAATATATAAAAATAGTCTGAAAAAAATTAAAGTATCAAGTATTTTACTACAAACAATTTATATTATTTATGAGAGGTGTTACAAAAACTAAAAATAAATTATATTGACATGTTTCGGCTCTATTCTAATAAGAACCATAATCTTAATAAAAATAAAATACAAAGCGTCTCATGGTCAATACAAATAACGCGTGACAATGAGATGCAAACAAAAACTACGCGCTCTATTGTAAAAATAAATAAATAAATAAATAAATATAAATAAATATGGACCATGTTCTAAAATTAATTTCTAAGTTGGTTCATACGATTTCAAGTTTTCACGAGTAATTTATTCATTAACTCTAACCATAACTTAGAAATAATAAAAGATACAATATCATTGCAAACAAAACTTTTACGCTTATAAATTTCAATAGATTCTGTCATAATGAACTTATGACAAGAATTTGATATGAAACATAATTTGCTTTCATTAAATATAATTTTTATCCCCCCATCTAATTATAATCTAGATAAAGTTGTCTTAGTGCGACCATAAATGAAATCTGATTCATGTTCGCTCTTTATAATTCCAAGCTTTTTCTCGCTCATGCCTATGTGTCAATTTATGTCACCATTTTCTGTAATATAAGGAATTTCATAAGCTCCTGCAAGATTCTCATGTCCTATAGGGTCAATTTGCTTAGTAAGTAAACTTTTTAATTTTGGTGGCGGCGTCGTAATCAATTCGATATTAAACTTTTTTAATTTAAATTTTAATCTCTCAAAGCTGCCTGTTAAATACGGAAATAAAACTTTTTAAAATTTTGCAGGATCTTCTCTTTTATTGAAACCTTCAATCAATCAAAGATTTTGTAGTTTAGATTTTTCTTTTCTATAACGATTTATTAATTTATTCATGCTGCTTGTTTCATACCCATTAGAGCCCAATCTTCAATATTCCCCACAATAACTAAATACATACAACACTGAACCAGAAAATCCAGAGTTAATTTAATTAAATATGCAAAGGTGCTTTAAGACGTTTTCAGTATTTACCCTAATTAATCAGTCCCAGATGGCAGCATGTCGCAAAAAGTACCACCAGACATGTGCGTCCGGATAAACATGCACATTCCCCCTTGGAGGAAGTTATGAGCATGAATTCATTTTCTGTGAGTTAAACCTAATTTTCTGAAAAACACAACGTAAACAATTTTCATAGTAAAGTAATTTTTTCAATTTCTCCACAAAAATATTTTGAAAGTAGAGCTTGAGACCTACAAATTCGCGACATTTTGCGACTCGCAGAGAGGATATTTTTTTTTTCATGCTAAAATGATCTTAACGTGCATATTTTAACTCAATCTTTTAAAATCTTCTCAATAGGCCAAATTTATAATCCCTACAAAAAATTCGACACGTTCGGATTGATAGAAATATTTTTGTGCAAAAAATTGCGAAATGTGCGAAAAATTTCATGAAATCAATAAAAAACCAGATCGTTTTCATTGCGGTTTTGACTTAGCAAAACGCAATCCTATAGATACCGGTAAACAAAAAACATATTCTTAAAGCTTAAAAACATTCTTATAATCTATGATGCAATCGGTTTTTAAAATATAAGATTTAACCCTTTCAAATACACCGGCAAAAGGAGGCACTTTGCGACTCACGTATAGAAACGTATAGGATATTTTTTCTACGCTAAAAGTATCTAAGCGTACATATTTCAGTCCAATCTTTTAAAAGCATCTCGATAGACCAATTTTACAGCTTCTTAAAAAATTTTGAAACGCTCGGAGTAGAAATAATTTTTACAAAATAAAAAGTGCGAAAAATTTGACGAAATCAATAAAAACCAGATCGTTTCATTGCGGTTTTGCCTTTGCATGGCACAATTGTATACGTCCTGAGAAACCGAAAATATTTTCTTAAAGCTAAAACACTTTTATAATATATGGTGCAATTTGTTTAGATAAAATACGAGATTTAACCTGTTCAAAGACACCGAAAACACGAATCACATCCCGGCTCATGGAGAATACATCTTTCTTACACAACTTACAAAAATTTTGGAACTTTCGTATGGATATATATATATATATATATATATATATATATATTACAAATTTAAAATTTTTTCGCCAAAACTAACCTTTATACTATCTTAATTTTCTTATAATAATATTCCGTACTTACTTCAAATTATTAAATTAAAATCTTGTTTCTAAATCTAATCTGTTAATCCTTATGCAGACGATATAAATTCTTAATTTGCCTTAAAAAACATTATTCCAGTATGCGTAAATTTAAAAAGATTGCTCTAAATTAAAAATATTCTTAATTAAAACTTTATTTCTTAATATTCCAAATAAAACTGATTTCTTCTATGTTTTTATCAACCCTTTTTAAGAAAGTCTTATTAAATTTATTCCAAAACCATACCTTTCAAAAAATATCATTATTTTATTTTATCTATTTATTTATTTTTCCTACGTCAACCTTTGATGTGTGCATATTAATAAATTCATTTCTTTTCTTTTTCTCTTAAAATTAATCATTTATAAAAATCGTTTGCCTAAGATATTTAAAATTCTGAGTCAATTATAAATTGGTTAAATAATATTTTTTTAAAAATAAATTTATCGTTTGTGGAAAATAATCTCGTAGCTGGACAAGAATTCTGTTTACATAAAAGAATGATGGTTTGAGGTTACAGAATGTTCCAGAACTTTCTTTTTAGTTTAAAAAGGTGGAAGTCTCGAGATGAAAAAGAAGATTTCTTGGGTTGCTTCTTCGATGAGGACAGCTCGCTGAAATAATGATGGAATTTTTGCAAAAGGAGCTTTTCCTTCCTCATTATTACGAATTTAATAAATGAATTTACAGCAGCCCATGACTAATTATTGGATCTTCTACATTTATTTATTTATTTTGTTTTTTCCCTCGCTTGCCATGACTGTGTGTTTCTTTTTAACCAGTGGAAATAATTCAAGTTCTCCTTAAATAGTCACATATATATATATTTTTTTTTACAAAATAGAATATGTGAAATTTTTTAAGAATTCAGTAAAAAACCGAGTGTTCTGTCACGGTTTCGTTCGCTTTCGGTAAGCATAGTTTCCAAAAAATCAAATAATTTGAAAGAATAAAGTACCAAACAGCATGTGCTTTAAATTCAATAACTTTTTGCGATTTTTCCATTTAAAAATATAAAATTTGACAAAATGGACTTAAAGATATAAAATCATAGAAATTTGAGTTTAATTTAGGGGTCATTTAGAAAACGAATAACACATTTGAAAACTGAATAACATCACGGGACCGGGCAACGCCGGGCAGGTCAGCTAGTTGTATAATAAAAAATTCGAGTCCAAAGTACTAAATGCCTCAGAAAACACATGCGATTTCATCCGTGCATTACTTCGGCATTATAATCAAGCGTGTGAATTTTTAAATGTTTACAGACACAAATCAAATATAGCCTATTAGATATAATTATTAAAATAATTAAAAATACAAATGTGGAAAAAAGAAAAAAAATTACTATGATCTAAAAGATAAAGTGCTAAACTGAAATCAAAGTTTACAACACATTTCTTTACTCTCTGTCTTTGTTTTCTTTCTTATTTTTCTCGATGTTTTCTTTTCTTCTGATGCAGTAAAAAAAATTAAACTCCTCTATGCTTCATTGCTCACAACATCTTGTCTTCTTTAATTAGCCATGGAATTACCGAGTGCAAATGAATCAGAAAAATAAAATAGCGAAAAGATTCATTCGCACTGAAAAATAAAATATTAGCTATAGAATAATAAACAAATATAAAACTTATCTCCCGCTCAACAAAATAAACAAAAACAAATATTTTTAATGCTTTACAAATATGGCAAAGCAATGTTACTGAGTGAGACAACACGATTGTGTCTAATTATCCATGCAGCGCAAATAAAGCGTAAATATTCATAGCAAATGATTTGTAAATATAAAAGTTATTAAAAAGCAACTATTTATTAAGGAAAAATAAACATCTGAAAAAATGCATAAGAATATTTCTTTTGTCAATTATTTTTAAATGTTATGACAGAAATTAAACTTACAGGTCACTGCAAAATGTAAATAATAATAATAAACAATTTTTCAATTATTTAAAATGTACATATCAATACCGGAATATTTTAAAGTATTCATCTTCTAATCATTTGTAAAAAAGTGCAAGAAAGCATGGAAAATATGCAGTTATTTATTGGTAAACAGGTATAACTAGTAATTCTATTTTTTTAAATCACAGATAATGTTCTTAAGATTTAAAAAAATAAATCGATAAAAGAGGGGTTAACACATAATAAAGTATTATTATATTAATTTCTTACAAGTATCATAAAAATATGCAGTTATTCTAGACTGTGTACTTTTGAATTAACGAGATGGATTTTGCAAAATATTTTGATGTTCACGTTTCATATTTTTGAATAACATTTATATGTATATATATATATATATATATATATATATATATATATATATATATATATATATATATATATATATATTGCTTATTACTTTGGGTTCTGTTTATGCATGAAACGAAAATATTTTTATTTACATTTAAAAAAATATTTAGTTGGAATTTCAAAATCTAAAATTAATATTGATTTTTACAATAACTTAGAGAAAAAGTTACCTTTTTCTCTCTCAGGTACAATTAAAAATTTTATTTTCTTTAATAAAAATATAGAAACGCATGAGTCTGTTAAAGTGTTTAAAAACTATTGTACAATAAACACTAAAAAACAATGTTTCGGGAAAATCACCATTAGACTTTATTAATTTTAACACAGTTATTAGAATTGGTAACCAAGTCACACAAGTTGTAATTTTTAAAAAGAAGGGACTTCAGGGAATCAGTTCCCCGACTGAAGGGGAACTCCAAACATGCCGTTTCCGAACGCCGAGTCTTGACTATTTGACCTTTATCAAAGTCTTATAAATCTGCTACTTTTTTTTCCATTATGTCACGAATAACACTATGTTATGAAGTACAAAGCATGGACGCTTTACATACTTCAATTTTAGCCAGGTATGTGCAATGCTTTTGTTTCAAAGATAACACATTTTTATAGAAAGTGGCTGTTCATAATGCAATGACACTTTGGTGTACATATGTATATACATAGCGGGGTGCAAAATCATAGGAACGATATAAAAACAAGGACATCAGGTCGTGTTTGTCGTACAACAAGTGCGTAAACTTTCTATGTAAAATTATCTCCATGGTACTACATGTAATATTAAAGTAATCATTTAAATTATATTTATATATATTAGTTATACGTTTAATCGTGTATATTCTTTTAAACAATTACATATTTAAAAAATGACAATTGTTAACCCTTTCGTGGTTATAAGCGCGTATACGCGCCCAGAATACCACTTAATTTGAATTGCGAAATGCCATACTGACACCGGAATTTTTAAATGAAAATTTTAATTTTACAAAGAACGTAAAAAAAAAAAAAACATTTATATATTATGAAATAAATTTGTTTTTAAATTCCGGTGTCATTTAATCATTTTAGTATTTTATGAATAGAAATGCTTTAACCGTCAAAGGGTTAAAGTAAAAGCTTTTAATTATTTATTTTGTTATATATGGGCAAATAAAAGCTTTTTTGTCAATCGCTAATTGATATATTTTAAACATTATTAAAGAAGTGGATCATATTTTGTTATATATAAATTCAAATAAGTTTAAATAGATTTCATTTTATAAGAAGAATAACAATTTTAGCAGCATTTGGAAAAGAATGCTTCGAGTAAACACTACACTATTTTGAATGACTTATTGAAATGAACAATTAGCGGATATTTCTTTTTGGTGTATTGTATTGATTCTGTAAATACAGCAAAGTTTATTTTTAATTATCAGAACTTTAGAAAACAAATTAAATGTTTCAAAAACTTACAGAAAAGATAACAGAAATCCATTAATCATCAGAGGCATTAACAATTAATCATTAGGAAGTTATAACACGTTTTATTTTTTGTCCCAGTTAAATGTGAGATAAAACCAAAATAAGTATTTTCTCCGAGGTTATGTGAATTTTTACTTTTATTTATCAGCTCTAGACATAAGTTCATTTAAAAACGCGAAAGAGAAAAGCCGTAAGTAGTTACCTTGATAAACATTTAAATCCTATTTAAATAGCAATTCAGCATATAATGCCATTGTTTTAAAAAAAGAATAACTGTTTTCAAAACAAAGGTTTTTACTTAATTTGATAACATAAGTTTATATATGTAAAACAAAGTAAAACAAAACTAAGTGAAATATTTGAACATTATGATAAAATAGTAAAAATGTACTTAAAATTGAAAATGTTAAGTAAACTCATTGGGAAAACAAATTAACTCTAGAATATTCAATTTAGTAGTAAATAGCTTAAGTGAATATTTAATTTATGATAAATCATGTGATAACTTTTTCTATCGTGTAATACAATTTTGCTTTTCAGATATAAAATCAACCATTTTAACCAGGGGACATTTAAAATATTTTCATCTGCTGGAAAACTCGTAAAACTACAGGTTTGGAAGTCAGTCACAAGTCAGAATACAAAAGTCGTGAGAGTTTACGCTAGAGACCAGTTTATAAGGTTAAAAAGACCCAGTTGATAATGTTAAATCTATGGGGGGGGGGGCTTCAGTTTTAAATATCTCACTCAAATTTTAATATTTTTTTGCATAGGATAGCTGACGACGATCTGCAACCAGCCTAGTCTTTACTTTTTAGATTTCGGTTACATATTTTTATATTTGCATAGTTTCAATATCAGAACGGTTATAACCGGCACCGAAAGTTATTTTTTTTTTGTTTAAATCAGAAGCCAAAATCTAAAAAGTAAAAACTAGGCAGACTGTAGTTTTTCCTCAGCTGTCCTACGCAAAAAGAATCATGTAAAAATATTAAAGTTTGAGAAAGACATTTGAAAATAACACCGCCATAGATTTACTATCTTCACCCGTGTCTTTTTGAGTGATTAGTGTAGTTTCTTAATGTAAAAATAATACCACAGCCTTTTTTCAAATATCGAAATCGCAGCTGATGAAGCACCACAAGTAAAGTGTCTTTTCCAACAGTAAGCATTCTTTCCGCTCTTGTTCCCCACAAGAAATCGTATCTTAACAATTATAATATAGATTAAGAATTTCGGGTTTTCAAGGAAACTAATACTTATTATTAATTTTTTTTAATAAAAGTTTATGAAGAGAACAGAACCGCCACTCTGGAGTTGGAAAGCTGGTATTTAAAACTTTATAACCGGAGTGTTAGATGTGTACTCCGAGCAGTATTCGGAAGTAACACAAGCAGAAAATCACATTAGGCAAGTCGTTGCTAAGAAACGAGTAGCGCGGTATCAAAACTCGGTAGTTTATAGAAACACTATTGTTCTACAATTTTCTAGATCTTTTCTTTTGCACAAGTATTTGTGAGTGTTAGCGACACAGGTTTATCAGAATAATGAACACAATAACGTTTTGAAGTGTATTGTTAGTCTTCAATCTGTTATCTACAATAGTAGTTTATCATTATAGCTCTTATTCATATATAAGAGTTCTGTTTCCCAAATGACTAAAAGAGCTGCAGTTCAACAACATGTTTTAGAAATTTTATTTAAATGTTGCATTATACACGTTTTCTAATTTTGAGAAAAAATAAATACTTGCTTAAACCAAAATTTTGACGACAAACATTGCAGTTCGACGCATACAATAAAAATAAATTGATTGTATTTTTAAATCTTTATCTCAAAGGAAATGCATAGAGAATTTTTGAAAATGAACAATGGATGAATTACAAAATATAAAAATAACAAAATTGTGACTACTTTTGAATATTATTTTGCAGTCCATACTTTTTTAAAACAAGTACTTGTTTTTTTTATTGAAGTGCATATTTTAAGAAGTAGCTGTAGTTATAGTTACATAAATTTTAGAAGAAACAGTTACAGTTGGTATTTTACTCGGCTGAAACTCGGTTGCTGAAAGATATATCTTATCGACCATAAATTCTAAGAGCTATAATCCACTAATTGTTAAATTATTGCTCGAAGTACAGTTATATATTGACTAAATATTCATTTTCAACAAAATTCTTAAAATCTATAATAATTTCTTAAATAATTAAATTTACATTGTTACAAACATGTAGAGGCAATTTATATATTTTAAAGTTTTTGGATATTTTTAAAAAAAAGAGTACTCTAATGCTGAAAAATTAGAATTTATTGTATATAATCGAACATAAATCGATCCAGCTACTTTAAAACAAAAACAAAATAAAATAAAATAAAATTACAATGTTAATAAATTTTTATACTCTAAGTGAGAAAAATAAGTAAAATTAAGAAGAAATTTCTAAATCACATTTTTTTTTACCAAATAAAATTATTGTTTAGTCTGGTATGACATTAACTTGTCCTACAACACACTTTCAATGACCTGTGATACTTTATGTTCGTACAGCAGTTTTGTGTATTGTTCATCAAACAATTTTCCTCCAGTTAAAATGATCTAAACCATTTCTAATTACAGCCCCACAACTCGAAAGACTTAAATAGAATAAATGTAACAATAAGAGGGGAGAATGGGCATTTTTACAAATAAAACAATTAACTCACGAATCTTGAGATAGTAGTTATATACAAAAATCTATATAACTGTTTGAAGGCAGAAATGTCATTTCCTAAACTAATACCTTTTTAAGCAATTTTAATAAATAAAAGTGTTTTATGAAAATACTATAGGAACTCCAATATATATATATATATATATATATACTGCCCTCCAATATAGCGAACATTACAAAAAAGCATGTAACGTAAAAAGAAAAAAATCATTTCCCAAATTTACTGATTTTTTATCAACTTTAGTAAACATAATTCAGGGCTCGCACCATTCCTAAAATTTTCACACATTGCTACCAGTATTTTAAATCAATAACCTTCATGGAAGGTTCCGTTAACATATACAATTGAATTTGTACTATAAATAATATCGTTTTAAGTTTGTGGTAGAAAAGTAAGAAAATTTTAGGAACGATTCGAACCCTGATAATTCCTTTATTAAAATGGAATAAGTATTCCAATACATCTGACAGACAAAAAGCATGTAATTGAACCAGAATGGATATCAGCTGTGAAATTTCCTGATTTTTAAATAACTTTAATAAATATAAGTGCTTTATTAAAATTGCATAGGCGCTCCAATATATCTGAATCAAAAACATGAAGTTAAACAGGAAAAAAGTCAATTCCCAAAGTAACAAATTTTAAAACAAGTTTATTGATAATAATTGTTAAAATGATATGCGCACGTGAATACATACTGCTCTACAATACATCCAAAATTACAAAAAAGAAAAAAAAAACATGTAACTTAGTTAGGAAAAAAGTAATTTCTAAAGTTAACTGGTTTTTCAACAATTTTAATAAATATAAATTATAAAATGGTATATGCTGCTTGACATATACATCGCTCTTCAGTATATCAGACATTACAAAATAACATGTATTTAATCAAAAAAATGTCAGTTCCCAAAATAACTGTCTTCTTCAACAACTTTAATAATGAAAAATAATATGTAATTTAACAAGAAAATATGTCTGTTTTCAAACTAGCTTTAAAAAAAAAAACAATTTTAATAAGTATACTAAATGCTTTTAATAAAATGGCACAGGTACTTGTTACTTCCTGTTAAATAACGCAATAAATATTTACAATATGAAAGGAGAACTTTATGCATTTACATAATAGTTATGTTGTATACATTTAAAAAACTACTTTATAAATAAATATTTATTTTAAAAATGCGGGATTTCCTTTGAAGTATACAAAAACTAAGAGATTTTCTTATCCCAATAGTCAAAAAGAAGTATATGAAATAAATATACTATTATTTCTACCATATCAAACTGAAAGAGCTCCATTGTTTGCTCTAAAGAATAATATTTCGCGACCATAGTACATTTTGGTAATACAATTTCTATTTTTACTTTTTGAAAAACAAAAAATGTTTGTTTATTCAATTTATTTTGAATCAAATAGATGGGATTTCATTAAGCTGGAAAGGTCAGTTTATATTTCTTTACGAATTGTCTTTCAGAAAAGATTTTTTCTCTGAACAGATTTTGTGCGTTTTTTTTTTTTATTTTTTTATTATAAAGATGTTTGTAATAGAATGAATAAAATGATAACGATACAAGTAATGTCTAAAAAAGTAATCAGATATCAAATAAAATATCGGACGCGCATGAAAACTTCGGAAATGGTATATAATACATAAAAATTTATAATAACTATATTCCTGACCTTTTCTAAGAAAATATTAATTCAGACGTCTAACGAGTAAAAATTAATCTATCTCTCCTATATATCTACAAAGTATATTAATCTACTTCTAAAAAATACCTAAAATTCAAATGTATAATAATGGTAAAACTTTAAATAAATAAAACAAAAGACGCAAAAAACATTCAACAGGAGATTGAAAAACTCTATTTAGTAACATGTAAAATGATAAAATTATTAAAATATGTTAATCTAAATATCATATATGTTATTTCTGTTGTCAAAATACTATTTTTTTAACTAATATATTGTATACTATTGTAAAAAAGGTATAATTTAATAGGTAGTTCCGCTGACATCTGACATTAAATAACGATTTACAAAAATATGCAGCATTTGTAAATTAGGTATCATTGGATGAGATATTTTATTCAAATTGAATGATTTTTATACATATTTAATTTTTACTATACTCTTAGGTTAAGCATTATCATGCGTATTATTTTACATAATGTCTCACTCAACATCTCTTTTCTGTGCACATGTAATCACACAATGAGGTATGGTATATTATATGAAAATATTTTGAACATCCTTTTGACTCAGTGCACTCCTATTTCGTTAAAATGAATTAGTTGATTTAAAAATTACAGCCAACTATAAAATAATAACATTCTGATGAGGCAATCTCAAAATTTTCTGCCATCTCATGAATATTAATATTTCAAGATTCACTGCCACAGTGACAAAATTAAATTAGAATCTATGTCCATCGTAAAGATTCTAAAGACATGAAATTCCTTGCATTAGTTCTTAAAATAAGATTATTGAGGATATCTCGAAAAATGCAACCTATTGGGTAGTTTTCACGAAATCATCAATAATATATATCAAGATATACCTTAATCTGAAGTTTGATGAAAATTCGTGCATTAGGTCTAGAGATAGAGCTATTGCAAGAATTGGAAACAATTCAGCATACCAGCGTCACATGTTGGATGATTGACATCAAAACGTAAACAAAACTAATTAATATCATTAATTAACTGAATCTGAATTTTTATGAAAAGCCATGCATTAATTCTTAAGATCGACACATTGTATAAATTGTGAAAAATGCAGCAATATACATACATATATATCTGTATATATGCTAAAAAAAATCGCTATTTTCCCGCTTCAAGTTCGTTCTAAAGTTTTATATAAACATACTTTCATTCTCAGTTTCCGTAATATATTAATATTTTTAACGGCGAAAGTTTCTTTTCTTTTTATTTTCTTTAAATCCGCAAAATCTGTTATTTATTTTCCTAAATAGAACTAAAATGCATTACTTAAATGTTAATATCTTATTGCAAAATCTTAAATTCATTCCACAAATCCATTTCCCTTTTTAGAATAAAAAAAACTTTTATCATAAACTTTAATTTTGTTTTATTTTTTAAATAATCGTCTGCTAACGGATTTTGAATAATCCGCATTGGACTGATTACTCTTGCTTCTTGCGCCAGGTGTGAAAAAGTCCTGACATATAACTCCACCCCTGATCCAATGGAAATGCTCGAAGTAATATACAACTACCTTATAATAAATCTTATTGGGTTTTTAAGTCAATGCGTAAGAGGAAGGCGGGGCCAATTTATCTGAGTATTTTGAGAGTTTCAGTTTGATCTGGGAGAGCGATTAGAATTACTGGTCTAGCAATTGTTAAATTGATTGGCTGCAATTGGTTTTTGTTTCTGCTCGTAATGTGAAACTGTTATCGTAGTGATCGTAGTTCACGAAAAATGCCTCTGCATGGAACATCTTTCCCTTTGTGATTTTGTCACATGGGCTTGGAAAAGTCTGGATGTTTAATGGTATATTATGGAGTAACCTTACATTGGAATGCTAATAAATGATGCTCCTAAGTTTAATAGAAATCTTCATTATTTGAAATGATCACACATGTAATCGCTTCCCATATGTCCAAAGGATTTCGACAGCAAACTCATTTGATGAAAATGACGTCTGTTGACTGCTCGAACTCCGATTTCGTTTGTAGCATCCTTTCGCTTCGAAACGTATTGTTTTTTTGTGGGTACCCCTAAAATATCACGACATGTATATACACATATATGCATCATTGTAATAGAAGTATTCAAAAAATGCGTACACAATAAAGATTCCGATATTATTTTTCTTGACCGAGAACAACAACCATTTTCCAAATGATTAATATGTATATACTAATTAAATGATTATAAAGAATTAAAAATTTGATTAAAAAAACAGTATTAGCATATAAATTGTCGCATTCAAACACATAATTTCTACAAATCATCGATGTGTAAATTGTGAATACGATTACAAAATTTACACATTTTAATTAAACGAAGAAAATTGGGAAATTTTCAAATCAGCAATCATATCTCATCGGTTTTAGTTAAATGCAGAAATACCTGAGAACAACTACCGCAGAACAACTTTGTATGATGCTGAATAAATTGATAATTGGGGAGAATGCAAAACAAGAACTCTTTAATGTAAATAAATCCAGATAATAAACTGCATGAACGATTTTGAGTAGAATTATTTTAGGGTTTGGCAACTTTTGAATATGCTGAGAGATTTTCTAATTCACGCGCATTGAACTCGAATCATGATTAACACTATTTCAACATGCTGCACGGTTGATTTATAGCTTTTATCGCATTAGAAAAGGATGGTGTAAATGCAGAAATATTTTGAAATGAAGCCGACTTTGTTCATTTTTTTCTTCTTTCTCTATGTTTGCCGAAATAGTTGTACTACAATTTTATTCACACGATAATTTAATATTGTGTAAAAAATGTATAAAGAAAGTGAAAGATAAATAATCAGAATATGTTATAAATGTATACTGTTGAAATAACTATTTATGAAATCTATGCATCAATTTTTTTTATTTGTTTCCGACAAAAGTTATAAAACAAATAAGTTGCTTATAGATAAAAGTTACAGATAAAAAGGTTAAAAATAATTTTTGTCATATTAATTTCGCTAAGAAATCTTACATTATGTTTCTCATAAAAACAAGTCGGAAATTGTACTTCACTTCATTGCAAATGAAGAAAATTTGTATTAATCTCACCTCATTCTAAGATCTCTAAACAAATTTGTATTAAATTTGTATTATCACCTCATTGCACCTCATGGCAAATGAGGTGCGTTCAATTTATAACTAGTTTTATAAATATTCGGATCTTGATGCAATATATATAGAAAGCTCAGACAAAAATGCATGAGTACAAAGTTTAGTACAGTTATGTTATAATTCAATAAAACGCAAATAATAGGGCGTCATATTAAATAGGACGCTATAACCACTGCAAAATAGAATCACAGAATCATAAATAGGTATCAAATAATAATAAATACGTCCATTGACGGTTTGACAAAGCACACCCCATACCTTTAATTAACCCATTCTTTATTTTCTTATGCGAAAAATCATAATCTGTGAAAAGAAGCACTTTTCCTAAAACTCATTAATTTACTTTATTCTTTCATTTTAGACATTGAAATTTGATTCTTAATACCTTTTATTTACATTTAAATATTATTCCATAGATCGTGATCATTTGTGAAACGACGCACTGGCAATATTACATAAGATATGACTTCGACAGATTTCGGGAACACATTTTTCTTCTCCCGCCCACTTTTGTTTTTTCATTGGTTGCATACTCGCCACCAAAAATGTCGTTGTCCGTCCTGAACTTTGTTCTTGGATCTGTTTCCTTGCGCCTTTTTGTATAAAATGGCATTTCGCTGGCTGGAAAACAGACTTCTACGTTGTTTCAGCTGCTAAAACACCCCACGTAACCAGAGTTAGGTCTTTTTATAAACTGTTTGTGCGTCTCTATTATGTTGCATCTTTATCCTGTTGTTAAGATGGATTAAGGTTTCGATATGACTGCAAAACTAATGGAACTTCCTACTTGTCAGCAAATAATGTTATTGATGCTTTACACAATTATTTTTTTATTTAAATGGGAAATTCCCAATATAATTCAAAGCATTACTTCCATTCTGAATTAATACGTTTGACTGCAAACTGAATTTTAAAACCAGTCAACCAATTCATTGTACTTCATGGAATATTATTCTAAAAATGATGTATATCTAAAAATGATCTATAAATATATATCTAAAAATGATATATATCTAAAAATGATCATATGTTATTTTATAACACTGAGGTGGTGCTCTATGGAATTCTGATACGCTTTGCACTAGTGTGACAAAATTAAATAAGAATTGAGCATAATAAACACACGTGATCTCAATTTATATATATATATATATACAGGGTGATTCAGAAAAGATGGGAAAAATTTTAAGGGGTAATAGTATACATCAAGACAAACAATATTAAATAGGAAACCAAGGGTTCCAAGCGTTTTCCAAAGGAGATTGCCGCCATTAAAGTTTAGGGTCCAAAATTTCAAATAAACATAAAAAATGAAAAAAAATTTCGATTGATTTGCGGTTTTCACTAAAATTATTCTTTATGTTGGTATTTTCATGAAAATAAATTATAAAGATAAATTCCGAAAAATGTCGATAGAGGGCGCTTTAGACTTTGAAGTAACGAACATCTGTTTTTTGCCGTTATTTTTTGCATCTCACTAAATGGTTTCGCAGGCTTAGACTTAAACTTAAATTTTGAGCTCAAAATCTGAATAGTTGGGAGTGGTTAAGTAGCACAAAATGAACTGTGTTCAGAGGTTCAAATTTCAAATGATTATAAAAAACGGAAAAATTGGTCGATTGATTTGCAATTTTCACTAAAACTATTCTTTATGCCGGCATTTTATTGAAAATGAATTATAAAGCTAAATTTCAAAAAATGACGATAGAGGTCGCTTTAGAATTTGGAGTAAGGAAAAACTATTTTTTACTGCTATTATTTGCATCTCGTTAAAATTTTTTATAAGCTTAGACATAAACTTAAATTTTGCGCAAAAAATCTGAATCGTTGGGAGTAGTTCAGTAGAGCAAACTGAGCTGTGTTCAATGGGGGTGGGGGTGGTTCAAATTTCAAGTTATCATAAAAAACGGAAAAAATGGTAGATTCGTTTACGGTTTTCGCCAAAACTATTCTTTATGACAGTATTTCCTTGAAAATAAATTTT
Organism: Maratus speculifer; assembly: GCA_964019185.1. Classification (NCBI taxonomy): domain Eukaryota; kingdom Metazoa; phylum Arthropoda; class Arachnida; order Araneae; family Salticidae; genus Maratus; species Maratus speculifer. The sequence goes on from OZ025289.1 coordinate 14,076,786, forward strand.
AAAGATAAATTTCAAAAAATTCCGTTAGAGGGCGCCTTAAACTTTAGAGTAACCAACAACTATTTTTAACTGGAATTTTTGTATTTAATAAATGCTTGTAAAAGTTTATAGTTAAATTTTGAGCTCAAAATCTGAATCGTTGTGAGTAATTAAGTAGCGCAAAATTGAACTGTGTTTGAGAGGTGGGGAGAGTAACATTTCAACTATTGAACATAGTTCAGTTTGCGCTTCTTATCCCCTCCAAACGATTCAGAATTTGAGCTCAAAATTTAAGTCTAAGCATTTGCAAGCATTTAATTAGATAGAAAACATAACGTTTAAAAATAGTTGTTGGTTAAGGGCACCCTCAAACGAAATTTAAAAAAAATATCTTTAAAATTTATTTTGAAGGAAATAGTGACATAAAGAATAGTTTTAGCAAAAACCGGAAACAAATCAACCAATTTTTCCGTTTTTTATAATCATTTGAAATTTGAAACTCCCCAACCCCATTGAACACAGTTCAGCTTGCGCTACTTAACCCCTTCCAAGGATTCAGATTTTCTGCGCAAAATTTAAGTTTATGTCTAAGCTTATAAAAAAATTTAATGAGATGTAAATAATAACGGTAAAAAATCGTTTTTCGTGACTCCAAAGTCTAAAGCGCCCTCTATCGCCATTTTTTAAAATAAGCTTTATAAATTATTTTCAATAAAATATCGACATAAAGAATAGTTTTTTGAAAACAGCAAATCAATCGACCAATTTTTCCGTTTTTTATAATCAATTGAAATTTGAACCCCCTGAACACAGTTCAGTTTGAGCTACTTAACCACTCCCAACTATTCAGATTTTGAGCTCAAAATTTAAGTCTAAGCCTGCGAAACCATTTAATGAGATGCAAAAAATAACGGCAAAAAACAGTTGTTCGTTACGACAAAGTCTAAAGCGCCCTCTATCGACATTTTTCGGAATTTATCTTTACAATTTATTTTCAAGAAAATACCAACATAGAGAATAGTTTTAGTGAAAACCGCAAATCAATCGACCTATTTTTCGACCTATTATGTTTATTTGAAATTTTGGATCCTAAACTTTAATGGCGGCTATCTCCTTTGGAAAACGCTTGGGACCCTTGGCTTCCTATTTAATATTGTTTTTCTGGATGTACACTATTACCCCTTAAAATTTTTCCCATCTTTTTTGAATCAATATATATATATATATATATATATACAAGATAAGTAATTAGAATGTGTTTCAAATGAAAACTGCTAATATTATTATTATTTATTGAATGTATACCTTAAAAAGGTTCGAATTGCATACAAGTAAAGTTATAAAAGAAATCGGTATTATTGATAATTTTACTATAAATGTTATAAAACTGTTGAAATTATTTTTTTAAATGAAGTTTGTAGCTGAGAAAACTTATACTTTAAAAAAAAGAATGACATGATATTGAAATAATTTTTAAACAAGTAAGAAAAATATGCATTAAGCATAGATTATGAAGGACTTTCCAACACTTTTGAAATCTTCAACAAAACTTAACTATCCAGCGAGATAACGTATTATTGCCCATATCTAAATATGTACTCCAATACTTTTGAAAAGCCCTGCGTTTGATATGTCGGATGATATATAGACTATAGTATAATGTTAAAATTTAGTTTAGCAAGAAAACGTCTAACTGTTTGAAATTTTCCATTCATCAATTAATACTAATAGATAGAAACATACTTTTGTTTAGTCCTGTAAAATACATAGTACCTTTAATACACGAAAATATTTTGCTAAAATTCAGTTTAAGAAAATCTCTTTAAAGTATTTAAATCAAATTTCCAGAAATTATCATTCAAAGGCGAAGATGTATCCAGTTCTTTGTGTGACCCTGTATGTCATTTTATCTATATTCTACAAGCATATCTTAGTAAACTAAATGCAGTTCAACATAAGAAGACCTAACATATTTAAAATCCAACTTTAAGTAAATTACGCTAATATTTAGTAACCTTTCCGAGATCTTTTGTATAACTCTGTATATCTAAATTGTGTAAAAATTAGCATTTATATAAACCATGTAATATGCATACATCTAGTGAAACTTAAAAGCGTATATCATAATTAAAACAATGCATTTCATCCATCTAACAGCCATTTTCCATAATATTAAGGACTTCAGATAGAATATACTGTTTGAAATATTTTGTGTGTCTCTGTAAATACACTACGTATTATGCATGAAATAACTCAGATTATTCCTCAACAACGTATATCAGTTTGATTATATATGAAATCGTTTACCATAATTAAAATATGTCGCAAACAATTCCCCTCTTTATTATTATGTATTGGAATTCTTTTGTGTGGTTCTGTCAATTAAATAATAACTATTCTTTACATACTGCATACTTTACAAAATAACTATTTCAGCTCACTTCGGAGATGCATAAGAATTTGAAGATGTTTGACAGAGCTTAACGCATTTAAAATTCATTTTAAACGATTTTTGCCATATTCCGTAATGTAATGGAAAACTTTTAACTGTCCCTATGTTGCGAAATCTCCTCGGATGAAAGTGATGATGGTTTCTCGCCTGCAAGCGAGCGATGAATTTATATGATGCTATGTGGCAACGAGTTTTGCGCTGCCTTGACGATCGTAATGTTTGGAATGTTTTAGTTTAGTTTATTATTAGAGTTGTTGAATTATGCATCTTTCGAATGTTATATTTTTTGAAAAATAGTGGAAATACCAGATTGTCTGGTATTGTAAATATGTGTATAGTAATGTTTCAACATATTGAATAAACTTATCATGAAAATGAAAACCTTCTGATATTGGAGTAATTTCTCTTCATGGTGACCCGGACGTGATCGTGTATGCTAGAAATATAGCTGTTTATGTATTATGTTAAATCATGGCAGAAATTTCATTTTCAATAGGGTTTATGCTTGGGTAAACGTCATTAACGTCCAAAAATTTTATGACAACCGGAGTATATTTACGAGAGTTAGAGCGCATAGACGGCCAGACGGCCAGACAAACCGAATGCATAAGCACTTTTAAACTTTGTTGGAAAGTGCTAATAAAAAAGCTCATTTTAAATTAAATTTCTGATAAAATAATATTCATCAAAATTTTATATTGACTTCATAGGAGGATACGCTCCTATGCAAGAATTAAATATTTAGCTTATTAAGAAAATGCTAACTTTTGAAAACAGCTAACATGTAGGTATACATTTAATTAGATTACAAAGCACCTAATAACCTAATCTAGAACAACTTTGTACGACACTAAAAATATCCATAATTGTGAAGAATGCAAAGCAAGTATGCTTTCTCTTTAAGGTGGTCCGGGACACATTTTAATCTACTTTTATTAAGTTAAAATTTTGATTTTTTTATAATAACTAATCATATTACTTGTAAACAAAATTTATGACAAAAGTTCTCTCTCTAAGCTTTTTTTGAAAAATGGGGTAATTTAAAATCGCTTTTCTCGAAATTTTATTCGTGGAATTAATTTTTTTCCATTTAAATAAGCAGAAATATATAAGCTTTAATTTTATTTCGACATTTATTAAAATATTAATTTAAATAAAAAATATTTATGAGTGGATTTTCACTGAAGAAGTTTAATAAAACAAATCACACCTATTTTTGATTCCCGATAAAATTCCAACCAGCGAAATTAGAAAAAAAATTATGTTATCTATATATTTAAAAGACTTGGCTGTTTTTATTTTAGTCATCAGCCCTGAATTTTCTACTCAACCGATTTTGATAATTTTTTTTTTAATGAAAGCTATGTATTTGTAGTTGTGCCCATTTTAGCTATTTTTTAATTTATTTCCATCTTTGCATTTTATTTTTAATTTTAAAGGCTTTTTACGATATTTCTTGAATGTTCTTGTCTGATAAAAGTCTGACGCAGTGAGAAATCTGATAACAACTCGCTGCTCTTTAATCATCGGATTTTGCAATGGGAAAGCCATGATGGCCTCACAGGCACTGCCGCGTCAATTGAACGGAACTCACTTGCTGTCTGCTTCTCTCCCCCTTCATGCACAAGCGCCTACGCATATTCAAAACTACGCTGGATACTCCAATCGCATCTCTCGATGTCTCACTATTTTATTCCAAAGCGGCATATTCAAATTTCAACCGGTTTAGTAGTTAGGACGTTTCGTACGTTTTCATTTGATCGCCCCTAGTAGTTAAAAGTGAAAATATACGAGCATATAGAGAACTATTTTATCCAATGCGGGTAAATATTTAATTAGAAAGAACAAAAAAGTAGTACGCTCTCTCCTTAATGCAAATGAATCCAGATGAGAAACTGCATGACTGATTTTCTGTATAATTATTTTAAGGTTTGTCACATTTTAAATATGTTGAGAAACTTACGATTCTAACGCATTGACCTAGAATCATGATTACAAATATTTAAACATTTCGTATGGTTGACTTAAAGCTTTCACCACATTAGTTGAGAATGGTGCAATAGCAGAAATATTTCAAAATTAAAGTTATGCTTATATTTTTTTCTCTATAATTCTACTGGAAAAAAAATTCTACCAAAAAATTCTACTGGAATTATGTTTAGTGGGTAATACTTCAGATAAAAAAATACATAGAAAACTTAAATATAAATTATGAAATAACGTTCTAAACAAGAATTTTTAAAAGAAATAATTATTAGATTTATTCTTCGAAGATATTCCCAATGTATCTCATTATGATTATAAAATTACTTAGCATCTATACATTTATGTTAATAATTATTTTTATAAAGGCATTTTTAATGAAAACGAAAGTAAAAAATGTATGAATGGGTAATTTCTTCAAAATAAAAATTATATTCTAATGCACACTTAAAAGAACCAAAATACAGAGACAGGCAAATTTTAATTTCTGAAGACAAAATCCATACTTTAAAATTTAGAAACACCGTAATGATACCGAACATTATAATTTAAAAAAGATCTTTTGTACACTACCAGAAATCCTGAATTTGAATGAGAATTGTGCCAAATTAGTAAGGTATAGCCAAGTTTACATGATTTATAATTTTATTGCCATTTGATTGCCATGATTTTTGATTTATGATTAAGATTTCTGATCGGCAAATTTTGCGTTTTTTAACCAAGTGTCCCGTAACTGACAAAAATTTGATACTAATACATATTAATAATATTTAAACATTGCAAGGCAGTGAACGATGCAAATGGAAGCCATTTTGAAACCAGAAAGTGAATACAGCTGGCCAACGAACTCGTTCGAGTCATTGGTAGGTACCATGAATAAAATCAATACCATCCAAATCAGTTTATAAGTACGAGTGTTACAGAATGTCGAAAATCAGATTGTTTCAAAATATCAGCCACACTAGAAATTCAAACTGTTATGTATCAGCCATTTTTCAAGAAAAAGGCGAAACAAGAAATATGCTCCGGAATGCTTGTATTAAAGTCAGACGCTTAATAAATTTTCTATTCAATTTTTAATTTATCAGCACCGCTTTTAATATTTAATTAAAAAAATTAAGTGGGCATCATTTTGAAACAATAAGACGGATGCAACTGGTCAACAAACTCGTTCGAGACATTAGTATGTATCATGCTTAGAATTAGCTTATCCAAATTGATAATAAATGCGAGAGTTATCGCATGACAAAAATTGTATAGGGTCATATTTGATGAAAATACACCAAACATTTTTGGAAAAGCTTTATGCAACACACCGATTTTTAATTTTTGTAATGAAAACTACCTAAAAGAGACACATAAAACTTTTTTTTTCATGCACTGCTATACCTGAGTACACGAGCATTAATACCGTATACAAAATTTAAAACAAATGTCGATGACTTCTATACTTCAAGCTCGTTATTCTCTGACGTATTCATAACAGTATTTTTGTGCGTAAAATGTACATAATTTATTTATAAAATATTTTTGTCTTTTCTAAAAAAAACAGGCGTTAGAGGATTTGGAGTTTTTAACAGTACAATTTATATTAAAAGGTAAAACACTTTCCAAATTGTAGATTCGTGAACTTGAGTACGTAAACTTCATAAGGAAATGAGAATGAAAATGGGACTCTAAATGCGTTAAAATGTCTGCTGTATTCAGTGCAAAATCAAATATAAAATTTTTAGAATGCTTTTATAAAAATTTGTTACATTGAATTTATTTTTTGATAATATTCAGTGTCTTTCCAAAATTTCAAAATTAAATCACATCAATTGTATGCAATTGTATGAATCAATATGCAAGGAAATAATCCAAAATTAGATTAATAGGAAAAGGAAACAGCATATATTTGTAAATAGCTATCCTATAGCAACGCTTTTCATTAAAACGGAAAATATCTGAGCCAATTTAGAACCACTTGGTGCGATATTACATAAATAAATAATTGGGGAAGAATGCAAAAGAAGAACGTTTCGACTTTAATGCCAATGAATCCAGACGAGAAACTGCTTGACTGATTTTGTTAGGAATTATTTTAGGGTTTGTCAGCTCTTGAATATATTGATAAAATTTGTAATTCACACACGTTCAGCTTGAATTATGATTAACACTATTTAAACATACCAAATGGCTGATTTATAGCTTTTATCGCATTACAAAAGGATGGTGAAATTCCAAAAACATTTATAAAATAAACTTATGTTAGTGCAGTTCTGGTTTCCTTTTACCTTATGTTAGATGAAATATCTCTGCTGGAATTTTGTTCAGCCGATAATATTGGGATTTTATGTAATTAGAAAATTTTAAAGGATTAATTATAAATAACGTTGTAAGCGCAATTTGTAAAAAGAATTTTTGATTAAACATATACTTCGAAAATATTTTTGCTGTCACTTCTTAAGGTTATAAAACCAATTAGCAGTTCAACATTGGTATACAGAAATCTTGAGCTTATAGAAACTAAATTATGATTAAAAAATGTTTTAAACACAAGCGTTGATTATATCATACTAAAAAGTAAAAAAAAATGCTGAAGGTCAATTGATGAACATAAATACGTTTTTAGAAGAAATAAATCAAATTGCAAGTGGTTTATTTAACCGTTTTCAACACCTTCCAACATAGTTGAAAAGTGTCTATGAATTTAGTTATTTTGGCCGTGAGGCTGTCTATCCACGCTCTAACTCGTGTAAATATACTGAGACTTTTATGCAATTGACATATGTTATGATCTTTACCGTAGCGTGTTCAATATTGTGTATGAAGTGTGAAGCATACACAGTTATATTACAGAACAATGAGAAGAATTTTTTTAGGCAATGGTCAATAGGTAGAAATCGGTTATCGGAATGAGGTTAGATATTTATCAAATGTATTATAACCGATATAAATTACTGAATTTCAGTATGATCTAATTGCTATAGAATTAGGCACTCGTAGAATTGTTCATTTCATTCACTCAGATCGTTCATTTACAAGAACACACAAAAGGAATCTGTTAGTTTATCTGTTAGTCATACAACTTTTGGGGAATAATTGCTGAAAGTATGATTAAAAGTTCTTTTGTATGATGGATTATATTTTTAAAGTGGACTATTTTTTTATGCTAATCGTTTCCTATAATTTATTTACATATATACAGAGTTACATAAAAAAAATCGCTTACTAATGTCCTTATTAACGAAAATTACTGAACGTTAATTTTCAACTGTGGTATATGTATTTCCTAACTAAGTTTTTGTACGCATGCAGTTAACATATAAAAATCTATATATCATATACAGAATTGTTCAAAACATTCGGATAATTATCTGACCGTAGATGAAATTTTCAAAAATTGGGATTCCAAATGTGTTATGCGTTTTAAAATGTTTTAGTTAGACATCTTATTTCAACTTATTAAACGGTGACTTTCATTTATTTTGATGTGTTGGAGCGTATTTCATAAGGTATTCTTGCATATTTGTTCTTTTTTTAATCGTTCACATTATTCTAGTGAAATGGCTAAATATGCGTGAAACACATGCAATGAATGTTTATCTGAATACATCAGCTTTCTAAAAAATGAAGCATTTTTTGGGGGAGGGGGTATGGGGGGTGAGGCTGTAGCGACTGTTTTATAATTCAAGAATAAAAAAATTTAACACATTCATAAAGATATTTTTACTATAAAAATTTATAAAGTCTTTTTACTTTTTTTATTCAGAGAATGTAAAATTAGTTAGAAAATTGTTTTTCTAATAATACAAGTGGATTTTTAGGAAAATAGGATAACTTAGAATTTTGAACAGTTTTTTGGTATAGAAAAACGACGGCATATTGTTCTTTTGAAAGAAATTAGATAAACTTTCAGATAAGTAAACATTATAGCGAAATTTAAAATATTTTCTGATTCGTTGATTCCTGAAAGTAAGTACTTAGAATTTTTATGATATAAGAATGACGATGAGACTGTGAATATGTTAGAAACATTCGTGTTGTTGAACGTAAATAAATAAATAAATAAAATGTGTATTTTCAGAACCCCCCCCCTTTTTACTTACCCATGATACGTAGTATAGGGTAAGTCTTGCGATCATTTTTTAAATTGAAAAAAAAATTGACGGATTTACAGGTTTTAGACTCTGGAAATTTCGAAAAACATAATTTTAGAAAAAAAATTGCCGTCTGTCTGCCTGTCTGTCTGTTTGTGTGTCTGTAAACGCTCTATCTCCCGAAAAATTTGAGATAGAGACTTGAAATTTTGTATGTACTTAGTATGTAAAAATGGGACGAAGCCTATTTAATGTCAATAACCTGAATTATCCGGAACTATTTTTTCGAACTCTCGAAAAATTCGTTCTGTTGAAAGGAATATAAAAAATTTCGAAATTTTTTATTTCAAGAAAAGGACGTGAAAGGCAATAAAATAAAACAAATTTTGCATACAGAACAAAGTCGATCGGATTATTAGTTGCCGAGATATTTGTAATCCTGTTTTTCACACTTGATTTTCCTGATTTTTCAAGACCCTGTATTTCATTGAAATTTCAATTCAGAGATATATTTTAATTGGAAATGAGACGCTTAATTCAACGCAGTCAATTATAAGTTAATATGATTATTATTTTTGGAGTTATAAGGATGTTTCCTTTACGCAATTCGGTACTACTTGAGTAATATGGTGTTTTATATAATTTCTCAAAATGGGTTCATCAGCAATTCATTAAGAAAGCATTAGTATATGTATATTACAAACATTTAAATACACGTTTAAATTTTGTTTTGGAATTGCAATGCATTTTATAAGTAGTTTTGGCAGGTTTTATTTTCATATGTTATATTATGCATAACTATGATGGGTAAGTATCACGGTGGCCCCCAACGGCTAGTTTGTATTAATTAACGATTACTCAAACCTTAAAATATTTTTACGTATTACATCTTGTTTAAAATTGCACATGCGATTTGGAATCTACCGTAATTTAGTTTTACAATTGTTTTTAGAAATTTCGCAATTTATTCATTTTCATTTTTTCATTTTTCTTTTAGATGTATTTTGTGCCAAATCTGTGTTTTATTTTTTATTTATATATATTTTTTTATTTTATGTGATATATTATCTCTTTCTATTTCTTTACATATATATATATATATGTAATAAAATAAAAAAAAAATTTGCGCCATTTTTTTTTATTCTCTCTTAGCTTCAATTCTAAATTTGTGGAACATATTTCAATCTTAGTTTCGTAACTTGTAACAGCTAAAATTCTTTTTCTTACTTTAGTTATTAATAAATTATTTCTTGCTTCTCAAAAAGGCGGGAAGTATTTCGTAAGCTTTTTACTTTCTGGCATATTCCTGCGATTTTAATTTTATTTTTTATTTTTTAACATCGCGTGACAAGTGTTACTACGCGTTGCTAAAGGGCTTAGTGTTCCGAGGAAAAAATATAGTTCTTGCCAATAGACCGCCTATTACGGCCAATTAGAATTGATCATTTTGTCCGTTAGAGGCTCGAGTCCATCCTGATTGGATTTTTAAAATGATTGACGCGGAGTAGGAGGGCGCTAGTTTTGTCGTGAAAATGATTTTTTCATTTGGCTTTTCAGGAGAGTAGAATGCACCTTTTCTTTAAACTATCAAGACGCGCGTTTTATTGCTCCGCTGAATTAGAATGCATTTTTTCTTAAAAAACTACTCGGAAGCCATGTCATGTTTCCCGAGAATGCGATTGACTTTCAAAAATTATTAGGATGCTATTTCTTTTTTCTCCCCAAAATTCTAATATTGTGGAATGTAGCTTAATCACGGAGTTGGTGAAGTGGAAGTTATTCGATGAGAGTGCCAAGGTGATGGCGTGAAAGAACTTAACTTATTTATGAGTTCTAATAAAATTAATTTAAAGACTGCTTGATTGAACTTTCTTATGGGGAAATAGCCCAATAAACTCATCCACTGCTGATCAAATTGCCGGAGCGACTGCTCAGCTCGTCCCACTGTTGATTCTTGGTAGTAGTAATCTGTTCTGCCTCATAGATGGTGTGCCACTGGAACTTGTACATTGTTATGGAACATCGATCTCGTCGAATCATTACATATATATACTACCTTTGACAATAAAGTTCGGTGAATGGTCCTGTAAAATTAATGTAGATGAAATATTAACAAAAATTACCATACCATCCTTCAAAATAGTCTTCTCCCATAACTATGCACCGCTTCGATCTGCTATACATGTCCTGAGAAATTTTGCAAAGAGTCTTCTTTTGGGATGGAGTTCAAAAGCTTCGTCACATTTCGTTGGATGTCAGCAGTATGGTCAAATCTCTTTCAAAGACGGTTTGAATGGTGAAAATAATAAGAAATCTGAAGGATTGAGATCTGGCGAATATGGTAGATGTTCAGTTTGCACCACCCCTCATGAATTTCTTTTTGGTGTCTTGCAAAGCTTAAAACCAAACCTTAAACTGAGATTTGACCATTTTGCTGACATTCAACGAAACGTGACGAAGGTTTTGAACTCCATCCCAAAAGAACACTTCTTGCAAATTTCTCAGGACATGTATAGCAGATCGAAGCGGTGCATAGTTATGGGAGAAGACTATTTTGAAGGATGGTATGGTAATTTTTGTTAATATTTCATCTACATTAATTTTACAGGACTATTCACCGACCTTTATTGTCAAAGGTAGTATATATACCGGGTGTTCCAAAAATAACCGGTAGATTTTAAAATTCAATAACATAAAAACGGTGACAGCTATTAAAAAAATTTTTGCAGGAGGGTTATGTATAATACCATAAGTTTTATCTCCGTGATTTTTGATTTTAGTTCGGAAACCAAACAATAGATGGCGCTGACGGCGATTGGCGCTCAGTCGAAGCCGAAACTGAGCTCACTCAGCATTGATACAAAGGAAGGAGATTAAGGATATGTAGTGCGTCTCATTCGATTTATTTCAATGAAATGCATTTTTGCCATGGATGTAACAGATTCTTCGATAGTGGAATGCAGCGTTCAGAAATGGGTATAAATTTCGCAAACAGTATTTGAGTTTGCAGGATATTTTACATTTATAAAGTTTTATTTGCCCGGATAAAATTACTTTCTTATGGCATGATTTAAAGAATATTTTATGCATCTTATTTTAAAACTACACTGTTAAAAATTTGAAACCTTTGCTGCATCATCACACCTCCGCTTTTATAGAAAAAGATTACTTCACTGTATTATGAAGCATCCTCATTGGTCAAAATCGAGATATTCTATAATAGCAATGCAGTGACGATGCAGCAAATGTTTAAAATTTTAACAATGTTGGTGAAGATATATTGCTACAATCTTGCTCTTACACCGTAAAAAATTGACCTATTTGCTGCAGCGTCACTCCACCACCTTTATAGAAAACGGTTACAATATTGTATTATGGAGCATTATCATTGGTCATAAAAGACATATTCTATAAAAGCTGTGGAGTGACATTCTAGCAAATGGGTCAACGTTTTTGCAGTGTTTCTACACTGGTCAAAATCTGCTGCATTTTGTTGCAACGCACTCCACCGCTTGTATATAATATCTCTATTCCAACCAATGAGAAAGCTCAATTTCACGGCTAAGTAACCGTTTGTTTTCTATACAAGCAGGGGAGTGCGTTGCAACAAAATGCGGCAGATTTTTAACAGTGTATGGGGAGGCATTTTTGTAATAACTCTATCGCATTTTGACATTTTTTAATTTTTTTTTTTTTTTTTTTTTTTTGCATTGCATAGCTGAGGTCCCTCTCAAGATCTCTCCTTTATTATATTTCTTGATTATTTTCAATTATTTTGGCAATTTTCAACAACAGATGACGCTGCAGGTGTGATGAAAGCTATTGAAGAAAACTCAGTCTCTGAGTTCGCTATTCTGTAAGTTGTCTTTCTGCTGCAAGCGTATGCTGTTCACAGACTGCAAGTTTGCAGGTAAAAATGGTTTATTCTTTAGAACAGAGGACTTTTTTGGTGTTGGAATTCCACCGCCTAGAACACAGTGTTGCTGCTACAAGACGAAGTTTTCAACGGAAGTTTAATGTAACCAAAGGACCGAAAAGCGATACAATAAAGAATTTGTTTGAAAAATATCAACGGACTGGAGACGTGAAGGATGAACGTGCTGGAAATGTAGGGCGATCGCGTACGAAAACAACAGAGAGTAATGCTCAGCTTGTGCAGAAGGTGATCGAACAGCGGCCTCAGATTTCCATTCGCCGTGTTGCAGCTGCGGTCCAAATAAAGCCAACGTCCACGTACCGTCTCATGCGCCAGAGTTTACACCTCTATCCATACAAAATTCAAACTCGGAAACCCCTCAGCGCTTTTTCTATTGATGCTAGAGTAACATTTGCTAATGATATGGTGCAAAGGATTGAAGTCGGCGATATCTAAGTGGACAGCGTTTGGTTTAGTGACGAAGCTTATTTTTACCTGGACGGTTTCGTAAATAAACAGAACTGGCGCATATGGGGAACTGAAAACCCCCATGTTGCAGTCCCATCATCCCTACATCCTCCAAATGTGTTGGTTTGGGCCGCCATTTCTTCCAAGGGGCTCATTGGTCCATTTTTCAGATCCGAAACGATTACTGCACCACGCTATCTGGACATTCTTCGAGAATTTGTGGCGGTACAAAATGCCTTAGACGACACTGCGAAGACCTCGTGGTTTATGCAAGATGGTGCCCGGCCACATCGCACAGCCGAGGTCTTTAATTTCCTGAATGAACATTTCGATGATCGTGTGATTGCTTTGGGCTATCCCACACATACAGGTAGCGGCGTGGATTGGCCTCCCTTATCGCCAGACATGAACCCCTGTGACTACTATCTGTGGGGACACGTGAAAGACCAGGTGTACCGCCACAATCCAGGAACAGTCGAACAACTGAAGCAGTACATCTCTTCTGTATGTGAAGCCATCCCACCTGAAACGTTTATAAACGTTACTGGTAATTTCGTTCAGAGACTACGCCATATTATTGCTGCGCATGGTGATTATGTGGAAAATATCGTTCTTTAGATTTTTCAGACTGCAGCGCCATCTGATGTTGAAAATTGTAAGTAATTTCGTAAGTTTGTCTGTCTAAAAATTTACTATTGTCCCAAGCACATTGCAACAAACGGTGTATTATTGATTTTTCAAATATACCGTCATTTTTGAAACAGCCGGAATAAAGTTACTTTTACTTCCAAAACCGATTTTTAATTGAAATTAACTTTATAAAAAAATCTGCAACCAAAATCGAAAATGTAATCAAGGAGTGATGTTGAGAGGGACCTTACTTATGCAGTGCAAAAAAAAATTAAAATTAAAATGTCAAAATGCGACAGAGTTATTACAAAAATGCCTCTCCAAAAGAACACTTTAAAAAATTGACCCATTTGATGCAGCGTCACTCCACAGCTTTTATAGAATATGTCTTTTATGACCAATGATAATGCTCCATAACGCAATAAAGTAGCCATTTTCTATAAAAGCGGCGGAGTGAATGACGATGCAGCAAATGGGTCAAATTATTTTACAGTGAATAGCTTTAGCTTGCGAGTTTCTTCGCGGGCAGGGACAGAGGGTTTACAGAATGGCAAATTCACAGATTGCGTTTTCTATTATAGCTTTCAAATTGCCTGCAGTGCCATCTGTTGTTGAAAATTTTAATTGATTCCGAAAGTTGTATACCTGAAAATTTACTATTGTCCCAATCATATTGCAACAAACGGTATATTTCTAACGCTGCCCATTTAAATTTTATTGATTTTTCAAATATACCGGTCATTTTTGTGACTCTCTGCATCGTCACCAACACTGTTAAAATTTGAAACTTTTGCTGCATCGTCACTCGATGTTATTATAGAATATCTCTGTTTTGACCGATGAGAATACTCCATAATACAGTGAAGTAATCATTTTCTATAAAAGCGGAGGTGTGATGATGCAGCAAAGGTTTCAAATTTTTAACAGTGTAGTTTTAAAATACGATGCATAAAATATTCTTTAAATCATGCCATAAGAAAGTAATTTTATCCGGGCAAATAAAACTTTATGAATGTAAAATATCCTGCAAACTCAAATACTGTTTGCGAAATTTATACCCATTTCTGAACGCTGCATTCCACTATCGAAGAATCTGTTACATCCATGGCAAAAATGCATTTCATTGAAATCAAATCGAATGAGACGAACTCCATATCCTTAATCTCCTTCCTTTGTATCAATGCTGAGTGAGCTCAGTTTCGGCTTCGACTGAGCGCCAATCGCCGTCAGCGCCATCTATTGTTTGGTTTCCGAACTAAAATCAAAAATCACGGAGATAAATCTTATGGCATTATACATAACCCTCCTGCAAAAATTTTTTTAATAGCTGTCACCGTTTTTATGTTATTGAATTTTAAAATCTACCGGTTATTTTTGGAACACCCCGTATATAAATACTTTTATAAATACATCCAAAGTTATTCAGACAATACCATTAAATAAACCAATGAAACCAGTATTTTTACAATCATATCATTGAAAACAGTTGAAGTTTGCAGTGAAATTGAAGGCAGATTACCAAATTACTAAAAAATATATGGATAAATGGACATTATATAACCAGAATAATTCATATATTACCATACAATAAACCAATGAAACCAGTATTTTTACATTCATCTTATTGAAAACAGTTGAAGTTTGAAGTGAAATAGAAGGCAAATTACCAAAATTATGAAAGGCAAATGGATAAAAGGACAGTAGAAAGCTTTTTTATTAAACTACTCATCAGGGGTGCATAGTTTAACAAAAAAGCAAAAACATTCAACCAGTTTCTGTTATGAGTCGTGCTAAAAGCTAAGAATTCTACTCACAATGCACCCGACTGGCTGGAAGCTATTTACTATTACAAATTAGTAAAAAGATACTCATTGAAGAAAATAAAAACAATATGACAAAATAACAATAATATAATATTTTTTAAAGCATATATATACCAATATATCTACCATACTTAAATCCTAGCATGATTTGTAGTTCAAGTGAATCTACAGTAGATATAAATTACATGTGACTTTGTAACAGTTAAAGTTATGGTCAAGGTATAAGTCATATAGATAATAAAATTAAAATTGTAACAATAATTATAAAAATTAGTAGAACATATATTATACTATAAAATTCATAGTACATTTAGAAAAAAAAAATGCTACTGTTAGAAGTATTATATTTTTAAACAATTATTAATATTACTATACTAATTATTTCACTAGAACATGTTACTTCAACTTCTATTACAATAAATGCTTTAGTGCTACCATCTATATGATTAATATATTATTTAAATTATATACTTATGGTGCTGCCATCTATTATTGAAAAATATTATTGGAATAAAAATAAATTATTTAATAGCCAAGAATTTCCAAGATTTATTACAAATATATTTCCAACTAATTTCTATTCTAATATTTTACAAATAATTTCTTTAAGACAAATACAATAGACAACCATATCTTATCTCAATAACTTGATCATTTTATGCATATTAGTTTTTAGGTAAACATAAACTTTAAACTATGTGTAAAAATAAGTTTTTTTGTTTGAATATATAATACTTAACCATTGCGCATTATCCAGACAACACCGACCTCATCCGTAATCTAACATCTAACCCACCCAACCATCCTATTATACATATTTTTGAATTTTTTTGAATTTTTTTCTTTTTTTTTGTATTATTTTTATTTTTTTATAATTTTTTTATAAACATTTTTTTTACGCAATGTGTTAATTATTTTTAAGATCATGTAATAACTTATTATATATTATAGATTATAGGATTTCTTATCAGTAATATCATATGGTGCTGCATAAATTAGCATTTTAATGTTTGCAATATTTGGTTGAGGAGAAAATACACCATTAATACTAAATAAATGTTTATACAGATAAAATTTTTTTAACCAAATGTAAAGGATAACCATATCTTATAGCAGTTTCTTGAACACACACATATATATATATCGGTAAGTTTTAATTCTTAATAATAAAAATATCAATTAGCAAATCAAATAATTTCCTGTGTAAGTCTGCTGAACAAATGCACGCTCTATCTTTCAGACAGCGTAAACGACAGATGGGTGCATCAATTTCCATAATCTCTCCCCATTCAAGTCTTGATGGTGAATCTGACACATCGCAATATTTCTAAATAAATCTTCTGACAGATGTCACAGATTACAGTAATTACTTATATGTGTAACCTTGAAGGATACTCCAGCTATTGCATCACGATTATTATCTATTATGTTGATCTGAATTAACTTAAACGTTGTCTAACTAACTAAAGTTCTTTGTTATAAAAAAAATAAACTTAATAAAAATAGACCAAAAATATAAGGAAATGATATTGTCCCCTTCTTATTTAAATTTTCAAGTATTAGAAATGTTTTGAATTTCCAAAAAAAATATTCAAATATTATAATTACGCTGTTGAAAAAACACATATATTTTTTTTTAAACTACGAAAGTTTACATAATAATCAAGTTTGAAAGTATCCGATAATCACTACCAAGTCGTACAATATTCCAAAAAACGTTCTTTTATATATAGAAACCTAAAAAAACATTTAATTTTCGATAGTTAAAGAAGAATTTATAAAAATGAATTTTTATTAGCTACCCGCTTTTCGGAAACGATTCTGAGTAGCTTTTATTAAGCCTTAATCAGCTCTCTCTACATAGAATATCGCTTTTGTAGATGTCGTCAGATCTCAAATTAACATTTTCAGTTGTATAACAGAAATTCTGCATACATTTGTAACATAAAATAATGTTAGTTTTAATATTAATGTTAATTCTATATGTTTTTCAGTTAATCATGTTTGCTGAATATGGAAATATTTATTTTCATCAGAAATATCTGACTTGAACCGAATGTCTTGACAGGTTATAACCTAATAATCGAAATATCTTGACCGGTTATCTGACTACTGCGAGAATTGGTTTATTCACTGTAAGAGCAACTCAGAAATATTTTAGAAAATTATGGGGAGCCAGATTTTATTATAATTTTTCATTATTTTGAGTTGTTAAGAACATAAAATTAATTCTTTTAACTTGATAGTTTCGATATTTTTTTCAGTTCAATGAAGAGACAGAAAAAACCGTTTGTCTGTTTCATGTTACATCAGTTAATAAATTTTAAAATGCAATTTTTGGAACTAAAATAAAGATTGAAATTATAAGCCCGTATTTGGGTATTAAGTTGAAAATAATTCTTTTTTTTAATTATAAAATTTTGTTTCAGTTTTATTTATAAATTCATAACACAGTTTAGAGAACAATGAACGATCATCAAGTGTTGCGTCATTGACGATGAAGTTGTCCTATATTAATACCAGATACCCACTCTCTTAAAATAATAATGTTATATATTCACAATTTTTTTAGAAAATAACTAATAAGTTTAATTTATTCCTTGAACAAATGTCCTCGGATGTGCATGTTGACAGATGATGGATGTCAATAAAAAAGTCTGTGAATTTTAAGCTACCAAAAGAATAAACTCAACCAAAGAGTATAAGATTTAATAAAATTTATGTACAGTGTTCTTACTGTTGGATACATCACATTGTGCAGCATGACCTAAGAAGAAGAACGAGTCCCGAGAGTGCAATATTTAATCCGAAGAAAAATGTACTTTTTTAGAGTTTCAAAAAAATTCATTGAAAATTAAAATAAATTTTATGCAGAGTTTACTTTGCAACTTAAACTTTACTTAAAATGCGTTTAGTTTACTTAAAATGCATTTATTTTTAAAGGGACATTTTTTCTCGAACAATTATGAATTTTAAACAAAAACAAAACAAAAAAAACCCTAAAAACAAAAAAGCATAAGAATTACTATTATTTAAATAAATTTTGATAAGTACAAAAACTTAAATGTATTTTTTTTTTAAACTCAGAACCTGGCGCGCCAAAACATTGAAGACGGAAAGGTTTGGTAAGGCGTACCCCATAGAGATTTTAACGCCTGAAATGAAATGTAAATTATTTATTTCAGAAATCAAAGAAATTAATGTATTATAAAATATATAGAATGCATTAAACAGAATGTATTATAAAATTGAAATAATGAAATATATATATTATACATAAAAATGTATATACATAAAAATTCATGAAGTTTCAAAAACGGATTTCAGAGAATGAGCCTAATAAAATTAAAATTCACGGCAGCATTTTATAGTAATGTAGTTAAAAGAAAATAATAATAATAAATAAAAATAAAAATCGCTATTACTGTTTTTTTAAACAAAACAAACAAAAAATGAGACCTTAGTAAGCAAAAATAAATATTCTACATAGTATTTTTGGGTAATATTCAGGTAAAAATCAAGCATATTTCGTTGCAATTTATAAACTTAAAATTCTTTAATTCATTGAATAGGTTAGACTGACAGCACCATCTCAAACATCTCACTTTAAAGAAATGAGGGTCTGTTAGGCGATATAGAATTTTTATCAAGATTTCAAATTAATTTAAAAACAACTCATTAAAAAATTAAACAAAAACATAATTTGCAGAACAAATTAAAAAAACAAGATTTATTTCCTACACTCTTTAAGCCCGAGAAGGGACAGATATTAAGATAATTGATTTATTCATTTCGACATTTAATATTAAATTTTGGTAACAAATAAGTTAAACCAAGTGAATATGAAAAAATAAAAATGCAATTCAAACAATATGATACTTAACCACCCTAAATCTCAGATTCCGTTCAAATGAAATCGAAATAAATCTCCGACTTTTTCTGAACATTTGCTTTTTTGATTGCCTATTCATTTTGTTTACACTTACCGTAAACATAATACAAAATCTGCAATACAAATTTGCAAGTTGAGTTTGGAAAAAAAGTCTTAGATTTATTTCGATTTCATTTGAAAGGGATCTAAGATTTAGGGTGGTTAAGTATCATATTGTTTGAATTGCATTTTTATTTTTTCATGTTCACTTGGTTTAACTTATTTGTTACCAAAATTTAATATTAAATGTCGAAATGAATAAATCAATTATCTTAATATCTGTCCCTTCTCGGGCTTAAAGAGTGTAGGAAATAAATCTTGTTTTTTTTAATTTGTTCTGCAAATTATGTTTTTGTTTAATATCTCAAGTTTTTTAATAACTATTGCATTCAGGTGAACTCATTTCAAAATTAACTGAGGGTATCATCTTCAGGACTTCTTTATGCGGTATCGTGTCACAATTACTGATGTAATTCATCCAGGGCCATAGCTAGAAGTGAACTATGGGGGTGGAGGGCTGGGTGAGCTCAAGAGAATGCCTAAGGGGCATTCAGCGGCATACACTGTGCATGCAACACGTTGGCATGATTGGAACAAAATGGCGATTATGTGTCTCACATGCTAACCCGGCTATCATTGTATACTTATTAATAAATTATTTTCTTGTACTTTCTTTTTTAAAATGGGTACTTCTAGGTTATCCCGTCGACCAAAAAATTATCGCCAAACTATAAGATTAAATGCCAATAATGGATGATCGTGAATGTCACATTCAATGACATTAATGCGATTCACGTGTTTAAAATGTCATTACTAAGTGATTTTTATTTCGACTTTTTATTAATATTTTTATTAATATTCTACTAATTATTTATTTTTTCGTTATTTAAAATAAAAATTATGTCAACATGTATAATTTGACTATTATAGTTTGGCGATTTGTATAATTTGGCGAAATTGGTCGACGGGATAACCTAGAAGTACCTTAAAATGATATAAATTGTTTTGTTCTATTGAAAACGAAATTTTCACCATCAATTTTCGCAAAAATTGCGCCAACGTGATAAGTATTAGACATCTGTGCCAAAGGACAGAGCGTTATGAATATTTCAAATGAGTTTACATTTTATAATTTCATACAAATAATGCATCAAAAGAGTTTTATAAAAATATTAACTTGAAATATAAAAAAAACAGCTACTTTTCAACAGAAACTCTTTGTGATGTTTTAAAAATTAAATCGTGTAAGTTTCTTATCATTTTAACAATCATAGGAATAACAAATTTAATACAAATTAATTCAAAATTAAATTTTATTCAATGATTAATTATTTGTAATGTTACAAGTTGAGGAGCGATTTTAAAAAATCGCCAAATTGGAAATTAAAAAAAAATATTTGAATGATTAGGTTGATAGAATTGGCTAATTTATTGCAGTGCCGAAAAGTCTTACGCCAATTAGTCGTTAATTCTGCGGTTTAGCCTTAAAAAAATTGCCAGGAATTGAGTTTGAAGGCCTAGTTCTGCAGATTTACTAATTTCATTACGTACCAAGGATGATATTTTATTATTTTTTACTATTATTTTTTAATACTATTATTTTTGGAGACTTTTATTTACCTTAATTTATTTTGATTTTCTTCGAACGTATAAGGCGAAGACATTATAAAAATTGTGGTATAGGTACAAAATTCCAGCACAAATATCATATACTGGCTTTGGCGCGATTTTTTTCAGATGCCAATGTGTCAGAAACCCCACTTTCAAATACCATTATTTACATATATATTTTTAAGTTATTTTCTATTATTTTGAAAAAACAATAAATAGAAAAAAGCTTAATTTACTAATTTTCTATATTTCTTCAATTAAAAATCGCCTTGATCCATCAATTAATATTAGAAAATATCTCTTTATTACAAAAATCATGCTTCATATTTATTATTTTCTGAAAATAATTCTTTTTCCTGGTACCAAATGTTTAAAAATCTCCGTTTCACTTCCAATATGAAGTCTTAAATATGCCGTTTTTAATTCTTACAAAAAAAAAAAAAAAAAATTCTTTTTAAATCACGTAAAAATTATTAAATGCTACAGGAAATATGTCCATTGATCACTAAAATTTTCATTTTCATTTTTTTTTTTTTTTTTTTTTTTTTTTTGATTGGAGGAATTTTTTTTACACAATTAGGTGCTTCGAAGAAAATCTGTGGCAGCGCGTACAAAAGGTGGGAAAATGTCTAGTAAATAACTCGTTCAATGTTAAATTCCCTATTAAAATAACATTACGGAGTCGCATTGGAAATAAATATAGCATAGCACTGCCGTGCTATGCTATAATAAGAATTTTTCTAAAGAAACATTCATGTTATTTATTTTCAGACATTAAATGACACTATCTAGTAAGCAAATAAATCAAATTGGTTTCTAAAATAATTTAAACAAGTTGGAAAATGTATGTCAAACATGGGAAATGGGGTGCGTTCGTGCTACAGCATAAATATTTGGATCAGGTGCAATAGCTTTTGCATTCTTATGAAAAAATAAATGAATACAAAGTTAATTATTCTCGTGTATATTAAATTCAGTGATAGGGATATAATAGAAATTTTAAATAGAATGTCACCAACATGGTAACCTAAAATAATTAACTATCATAGGATATTATTGAACCACTTAAGAATTAAAGGATTTTAAAGAATGGAGAATACTTTTATTAACATATTTTTAAGTTTTGTTTAAATTTTTATGAAATTTGAAATGACTCTACAAAATTCTAAAACATATATATACATTAAATTTCGAACAGTTTAGTTGAGTTTTTTCTTTGCTGTTATATACGGACAAACAAACGAACCAGACTATAATTATAGGTGCTATGTATTTATATAATTACGTATATACTTAAAATAAGTTGTTGTATTTTGTGTCGGCCGATTATCTGCGCTATGGGATATAGGCCCTATGGGGAGGGATGCCCTTCGTGGGGGTCTTTCTAAGGGAACCTAACCCGTATTTACGCAAGGTTCGAAGAAAACCACGAAAACTCCGAACGGTTAGGCCGACGGCCGCGATTGGGTTCGAACCCAGCACCTGCCGTCTACCAGTTGAGAGGTCAGACCCTCTCGGCCACTGGTGGGGCACTTAAAATAAGAAAGCATAATACAGATTCAAATGAATTTTTGTCATAAATAATTACCATTAATAAAATTTTCACAACATTTCTGTATGTATAAAGTAAAATTTGATGTTTGAAGATCAATAAAAGAAATCCTTAAAGATTAAAACCTTTTACAAAAATAAACTAAAAAGATTCACTACAAAAATAAAATAAATCTTCAGAGCTTCTGACACAAATAATAATTTAATGCAAATATTTAAATCCTTTTTTTTATTTTTTTTTTTTTATTTATTGTTTTTTTTTTTTTTTTTTTTTTTTTGCTTTTTTTCTAAACAACTACTATTATAGGGTTGTAATATTAGAAGAACGAACATGAACACGAAATGCTAAAATTTACGGTTCAATTAAAACTTTTGATTTTTTTAAATATTTTCTTTTCTTTAAGTTGCTTGTTTTACAGTTAAAATATCATGTGTTTTTGAAGAAACATTTGCATATATTTGAAACAGAATAAACCATCTTTCTTACAGCTGGTTTTTTTTTTATTCGCAATACTTATTATTTTTTTAATCAGGTATTTTTCTTCTTTTTTATGGCAACTTCCGAATAATTAAAAATCTAAAGTAAACCAGAAATCAATCCGAAATTGAAACAATTGAAGTTTGCTAATAGTTTTACAAAATATTTTTAATAATTTTACAAATATTTTTGATAGTTTTACAAAATATTTTTAATATTTTTATAAATATTAGAATTATTTAGTCATAGCATTCGCTCTTCATTTTTGAATTATAAAATGTGAATTTCGGCCTAACAGAATTAAAAAAAATAATCGAATTTAAAATTATATTGAAATATTGTGTTTGTTTTTATGCATTAATTTTTTTCTGAGAACAAATATTTTTCGATTTATTATTTATTTTTCAAATAGATCTCATGAGGTAATCGAAAATATTTTCACAAATATAACTTAATTCTATGGAAAATAGTTTTCTATCATTTTTTAAAAAATCATGTTTTCTAGGAGAAGCAATAAATTCCTTTAACAAAATTTATTTTACGCACACATTTTAAAATTTTACTTTGTGATAAATTCAAAACGTTTATTTTGTATATAATAAATTTGAAATGCAAATAACATTTAATTTTGAAGTTTAATTAGCTTGTCTACATCAAATATTTATAAATTTTTTCAAAAAGATTTCATGAAGCAAATGAAAAATTCAGAAATATAACTTAATTATGTGAGAAAATTTTTTTTATCGAATTTTTAAAAATCATATTTTTCACTTTAACCGAAATTATTTATTTTGGATGGGCATTTTAAAACTTTATTTTATGATAAATATTTGGAATTTTTAAACAATTATTTAGATAAAGATTTTTTAAATGCAAGCAGACTACTGTAAAATCAGTTTGGAAGTTTATAAAAAACTTCATTTTCTTTGACTTAAACATTCTTTCATTCAGACTAATTTAACAGTATAAAATTATATATTTATCACTTAAATAAATTTTCTTAAATATGAAGTATTATGTTTGTTCATCAATATAAAAAAGGGGGAATTTTTTTCTTTTCTATTTTTCTGTTTAAGTGCGTTTGTAAAAATCTAAATACTTAGCACCTATAGTTTTCGTCTGTCCGTCCGTCTGTGCGTATACAACAACGCAAAAAATACCCACCATAACTGTTTGAAAGTAATAAATATAGATGCTGCAGAATTTTATCTAGTCATTTCAAATTTTATGTAAATCATAGGAAAACCTAAAAACATATTAATAAAATTTTTTCTCGTTCTATTAAATCCTATCACACGTCATTAGTTAAGTGATATCTGGTGATATTTAAGGATTATAAGTTGCCATGGTGATGACGTCCCATTTAAGATGACGTCCGATTATTTCTATATTACTTAATTTATATATATGATCATCATAAATTTCGTAGTCATGCACTGCATAAGAAAGCAGCAGCTATATCACAAAGATCTGAATATGTACAAAGCTTACTATAGTGTGAACGCACAACATTTGCTACGTTTGACATGCTATTTCCAACTTTTCATTTTTAATTCTAGAATTCAATGATGTTTCTAATCGGATTGAAGAATCTTATATCTCATGCAAACACTTGAGATTTTTAATAATGTTGCAATGTTTTAATTAACCTTACCTATTATATCCAAAAATTGCATAATTATATTTAATACGAGTATTTAAATTTAGTAATGAAAAAAGCATGCATTTGCCTGAATAGGTTTGAAAGGGGTTGGTTTATTAATTGCACATGATGTCTGTATATTTATTTTAATTTTAAAAGAAGTTGACAAACCCAATGTATATTTCGAAATTTACAATTATTTTAAAATGTTCTGTAATTAAACTGAAAATTCGAAAGTAAAAGAAAAAAATCGCAGATTTACACATATATAACAATTGCAATATAACTGTTCATTAAAATTTATTTTGTAATAAATGTGGCAACAATGATTACTAGATGCTTACTAGAGTATTCAAATGCCTTAAGGATTTGATATTTGCAATTGCCTAAATATATATTTTTAAATTTATTGTTCTGTAATTTTATTGATATATTTAATTACTTTTTTATCTACAGCCATTCTATTTTTTTATTAATAACATGTGCTTGGAAATGCCATATAAAAATTTTAGCCTTAAGTACATCCTCTAACACAGCATTGATGAAAAGATCTTTAATAATAAATGAGTTTTTTTATCCTTCAATGAATGACAGATACAAAGTCAGAGGCATAAAAAAAGAAAATGACAGAACGACTTAATATCTTTTGTTTTTCAACATTTTGTCAGGAAATAGAATGATCATTTTCCAAATGGTGAAAGTTTTTGATGCAACTTATGTTCGATATTGTTCAGATTACGTAGGCTGTAA
This sequence comes from Maratus speculifer, assembly GCA_964019185.1. Lineage (NCBI taxonomy): Eukaryota > Metazoa > Arthropoda > Arachnida > Araneae > Salticidae > Maratus > Maratus speculifer. The sequence continues at coordinate 14,102,082 of OZ025289.1, forward strand.
ATCAAGCATTCAATAGGATAAAAGGAATATTCGGTTTAAGATAACATGAATCGGGAATTTAATGTTTGCTTTAAAATTTTTTTGAAAGATTAATAGGAATTTAGAAATTGAACTACTGTAAAATGTTAAATAGTTCTCAAAATTCTATAAAACATGTTTTAGTTATTTATTACAAGAATGATTAAAAACTATTTTAATAGAGTCACAAATAAATATTTTTAAGTAGACATACATATTTCCTTTAACGTTAAATTCGACTGCCGCTCGTCTTAGCAATTTGAAACTTACAAAAAATACAGTATTTGGAATAATAAAAAGTATTTAAAAATTCTAATTGATTTTTGCTGTTATAACAAAATTTCACACCTTCATCTTTATTAATAACGTAGGAATACAATATGAACACAATTTTTGTATATATAATTGCTAATTTATGTGAAAAAGGTAGAATGTTGCAGTTATTTCAATTCTGATGGAAAAGCGTTAAGTATGCATACATATTTAAAATGTATTTTGCTAATTAAACAGTAATTATCAATTCACGCTTTTCTAATATATACAGCTATACCTAACCCTACATTGTATATATATTTTTTACAAATTTATACAAATGTTTCTTATTTTTTAGCAAGGATTTTCTTTTAAATAATGCAGTCAATAAGTCATACTTTTATTGTACGGAAACCTCTAAATTCGTAACTTGACAGTTTCTTTAAAGTAACTTTCTAATTTATAATGTAAGTCTTTGATCAATATTTTTTCTCAAAACTTTTATAATTGGAAAAAAATTAAGAAAAAAAGGAACTATTTTCAAGATTTAATATCTTAAAATATAGTTGATTTTAAGGCACAATTTTATTTTGGAAGAAAGATGTAAGTACGCTTTTCCATTTCAAGTATTTCAAAAATTGCAAGATTAAGAATCCACATTTACAGGTGGTTCCAAACTATCAGACATTTCACGAATAGAAAATCGGCATAACATATTACGTGCAGGATTACAAAATAAATTTTGCAATTGGAAGAAAGATTTTGGTATTTTCATATATTTCTGTTTGTAATGATGACCCTGAAACTAAATAAATTTGTATCTAAATCATTTTTTCATAATTTTAATACAAAAAAAATGTCAACAGTATAATCACCTAAAAATATTTCTTTGACCAATTAAAAGGAAATTTTAGATTAAGTTTATATAAACTAACATGAAAAACATGTTTTGAAAATGTCACAAAAAATAATCAGAAAATTTTGAGATATGGTGTGAGAAATGCCCAAAAACACCATTTGGAGAATCATGACTTCAAAATTTAGGAAATAGCTATTTGATAATAGCTTCAACTATTGAGAGGGTATCATTCTAAATGTCATAACTTCTGTTCTAAACATCTGATCTGATTTCTCTATTCTGATTTAACATCTAAAAAAAATTAAAATTTCGAAACTTTTAAAGCTTTAAGAGTCTCGAGACTCCTTAAGAAATAATAACCAACATGAATGTTTTAGTTACACTCTGTATAAAAGAGTTCTTCTAAGCAAAAATAAATTAAATACCTTATTTCAAGTGTGACAAAAGCAAAAAAATTGCCTTACTACAACGTTTAAGAACACAAGAAACAATCTAGAGTATTTATTGAGATTAAATTTATTTCTGGTTTCTACAGCTCATATCCAAAATATTAGAATAATTGAGAAAAAGTAATAAGAAAAAATTATTTGTCATTTATTTATTTTTTATACTAAGTAAATGCAATTAAATTTCTTATAAATTAAATCTGGAATGTTTAGATAAGATTTTAACATTTATAAAATATAAAATACAGCACAATAAATTAGGTATACAGCTTCCTTAAACACACCAGAATATTAGAATAAAATTTAGATTGGTTCAAAATATTAGAATATTTTATTTTACGCAACAATATTACCTTATGAATATGAAGTAAATGGTAGTTAATATTTTGTAGCATCCCCTTTAGCTTTCATAACAGCGTACAATCGATCTTGCATACTATATACAAGGTGTTTACAAACATTTCTATCAATATTAGCCCAAATAGACTTTATACGTGCCACTAACTCAGTTTTACTTGAAGGAGGATTTTCTTGAAGTTTTTTCTTCATTATACACCATAAGTTTTCGATGGGATTAAGATCTGGTGAATTTGGTGGCCAAGGAAGTACATTAATGTTGCGTTGGCGGAACCAATTATTAGTTGACACCGAGGTATGCGGGGACGCTAAATCTTGTTGAAAGATGAAATCATCTTCAAATAAATCTTCTGATGATGGAATCATGTAATATTCTAAAATTTCTTGATATATCAGAGAGTTAACCTTTTCGTAGACGATGCATAACTTTCCAGGTCCTTCTGCACTCATACAACCCCAAACCATGAGACTATCAGCAACAATTTTAAGGAACGTTTAAGGCATTCTTTATCAAATGCTTCTTGCTTCATTCTCCAAACTCGAATACCTTGATTACCATATGAAACACAAAACATACTTTCATCACTAAATAATATATTTTTCCAATCTTCATTGCTCCATAAACGCCTTGATTTACACCAATTCAATCTTATACGCTTTTGTATTGCAGTCATGAGAGGTTTTTTTTTCGGTACACGAGATTCAAATTTAAATTTATGGAGACGTCTTAATATTGTCGATGTAGAAACTTCAATTCCTTCTTCTTTCCATTTTCGGTGCAAGAATCGATCACTTTTAAAACGGTTTTTCTTAACTATACGCTTCAGTTTCCTGTCATCTCTAGCAGATGTTTTTGGTTTTCGGCCACCATTTCGGCGATTATTTTGAAATTTTCCAATTTTTGAATATTGTGTTAGTATTTTACTAACGCTCGATTGCGAACAATGTAAATAATTCGCTATAAAACATTGATTTTTACCGTGCCGATACAAATCAACCATACTAAGTTTAGTAGATTCAGGAATATCACTCACACGGCCCATTTTAAGACGAAAAAGAAACAAATTGCAAAAAAGAATACTGATTTTAAATAAAATAGTCTGAATTTAATCAATGATGCCACCAGTTAAGAATTGGTAATAATTAAAGGAGAATTAATGTGAAATATTCTAATATTTTGAACCACTTGAATAAATATTCTAATATTTTGACTTTTCAAAATAATTTTTTTTGCAATTAATCTTTTCAAAAATGATATTAAATTTAAGATAACAAGTAAGTTTAATCAACAATAAGTTCTTAATAAAAATATCGTTTGCATATTTTCATTAAAAGACATTAAATTACCGAACGATATTTTCAATTTCTAAAAAAAAAGGTAATTATTCTAATATTTTGAATATGAGCTGTACTACATTTCTTTAGGGCGTTTCATTTTTAGAAAGTTTCTAATTTCATTAATCATTGGATTATCGACCACATTTCTCGTTTCGATGTGGTAAAATTGAGCACATTAGAAATGTATATTACGTTAACGACAAAGAAAAATAACCTGGAGATACTTCTTCTTTGTTAGCATTTTCGTAATTAAACAAATGAGTCACTGATATTTCTGAATTATTTCGAGTTAAAAAAAACTGCAACATAATACATTTTAATAGGGGATAATTTATTGTAAAATATTTCTAAAATTGGAGCACCGATTTGCGATTTAATAATTCTAGTTTGTTATTTTGTTTTATTATCGTGTTATTAATTTTTTAATTATTATTACCTGCCGCAATTATGTTTTCATATTGCTTTATTTTTATTTAATGAAGCTTATAATAAATTATATCCAGTCTTTCTAAAGACAAATAACTGACGTTGAAAAAGAAAGTAGAATGAAGGAAAGTAGAGGGCAAATCAGATTTAGATCAGGCAGATCAAGTACGGATAATATATTTTGTCTTAAACAAAATGTTAAAAAGGAAATGGTAGTGGAAAATCAAATTCATCTTTGATTTATTGACCTTACGAAAGCATTTGATGATGTTCCAATCACAAAATTATAGAATGCATTAAATGAAGCGAACATAAATTCACATATTATTGGAACAATTACAGACAATCAAAACAAAACATTAAAAAAAGTCAAAGATTATCAAAATCTGTATAACAGGGTATTTCCTTGAGTCATCTAAGTCTCATTACTAGTGACTTCTAAGTTGTTGGCCACCGTCATTTTCGAAATGTTTGCATTCCCTTATTCAATTAATGAGATATCTCTGATAAAATAGGTCATATTTTTTCATTCTAAAATATTGGTATCCAAAATCGTAGTGTGTGACTTACACGACATGTGCTCATGGAAATACTCAACAGATAAAAAACTGAGACAGGTATGTGGCATATCCCTAATTACCCAATGTTTTTTAACATTCATGTTGAAGAAGGCTAGAAAAAAAAATTATGAAAAATATTTAAAATTATCATATCGGGAAGTCGCAAGCATAACTAACAAAAAAAGGGATTATATAAATATAAAGAAATAAACAATTTTTACACAAAAAACTGTCTATTCAATAACAAAATACAACGTGTCTCATTCCATTTAGAATTTAAATTTCATTCCAACGTTTAACCCTTAATTCCTGCATTCTTAAAAATGTTTTTCGGATTTCATTTCTTAAATAAATCATAATTTCTTCGGAAAATTGCATAAAATCAAACATGTTTGAATTTTAAGACAAAAAGTAAGGAATATGTGTATTTGCTTGACACATTGCAGGGCAAAATAAGGTATTTCGCACACTTCCAAATAAAATAAAAAAGCATATATATCAACAGTTAAAAAATAAATTTATCTTTGTTCTTAAACAGCAGTATTGCTGTCATCAGGCATTAATGCTTCAATATTATTTTAATAATATTTAGAAGTATAAAGTGGGTATGTTGTTGAACGACAACACTCTGTGTTTAGGTCATTAAATATATGAAATTAACAATATTTCAACGCTATGTAATACTCTGTGTATTAAATAGATATCGAGAAAAAGGCCTTTAAATTCCCTCTAACTACAAATTCTAATTTCTGAAAATTCAGTTTTCAAAAGTATCATGATTATTCTTATTTCTTTACTTAGATGCTGTTTTTGAATTATTAAACAGTGATATTTTAAGGGTTCCTTATATAAAAAATAAAAACTTAGCCAATATAAAATCCCACCTGTGTCCCATGACATTAATAATATTTCAATGTTATGCAATGCTATGTAATTAAATAGATGTTGAGGAAATATGGCTAGAAAATCAATCCGATTTCAGATACTAATTGCTGAAATTCCGTTTTCAAATGTATCGTGAGTTTTCTTATTTCTTTACTTAGATGCTGTTTTTGAATTATTAAACAGTTATATTTTAAGGGTTCCTTATCTAAAAAACAAAAGCTGAACCATTATAAAATCAAACTTGTGTTTGTCTGTCACCGTCATTTTTACTCGTAAACTATGAAACCTGGAAAGTTTAAATTGAAGGATGCAATAAAGAGTATTGACCCACATATTTACAAATTATTAAACATTTTGCGAATATATTTAGGAGGGAGGTAGAGGGTCTAATTAAGTTATTTGAAAAAAAAATCTACATTGTTTGGTGTATTTTGCGAAAGCTTTCGTTGCGCTGAACTGAAAAATACATTTATTTTTATTTTAGGTATTGTATTTCAGAGAAATCATCAGAAATGTAGTGCAAAAATATGAAATTCCCCACGATATCCGAATCTACTGAAACTAAAGTTATGGAAATAATATTGCGAATAGACAGTAATGTAAATCTTGCTTATAGTGATACCCTTAGGTCACATAGTTTTAAGAAAAACACTTTTTTTCGTAGGAATTTGTTGCAAAAAGTTTCATACTCTACACTTAGGGCATCATTTTTCTTTTTCTTGTATTTTAAAATCACTTATTTTAAAATATTAATATCTTAAATTGTTTAAACTTTAAAGTATTTTGAAACATAGAGTTTTTTATATACTAGATTTTCTGCAATTTCAATAAATTATTCGACTCTCAGGCACATAAACAAGTTCATTCTTATGAATACTAATTTACATGAAAGGATCAAAAATTTCTTTCAAAATTGATGGGGTACTTATAAGACTTTAAAAAGAATTATTAAATTTAAATGGTATATGTTACATTACTCATTGATTTGTTTGAAATTTTGTATTTAATTGTTTGAATTCACAACATATAGGTTAGGTCACAACATATAAGTCTCACAAGAGTCCTTAAATTTTATGACATAATCTCTACCCTTTCTTATACAAATTAGTAGTTGAAGACTAAACTTCCTTTTTGTTATGAAAATATTAATAACATATGAAGACGAAGATATGAATAATTTATTAGAACAGAAAAATTTATTTTATATTTGAATAAACATTTTATATTATTTCAGAGAGGTATTATAAAAAATTAAAAACAAATAACTTTGACATGTTTCGGCTCCAATCTGATAAGAACAATAATCATAATAAATATAAAACTACAAATCATTTCACAATCGTCAAAGATGAACATGTAACCGATATTAAATTTGGTCGTACTAACATCACTTTATTTAAATTATATTTAGATGGGAGGAGGGACTTTTTTTTTAAATGAAAGCAAATTATGCTTCGTTTGAAATTGTTGTCGTAAATCCTTTATAAGAGAATCCATTGAAATTTATAAGCGTAAAAACGTTGTTTCAAGGATCTGTTTCTTTTATTATTCCAAATTTATGGTTAGAATTAATCGATAAATTCCTCGTTAAAGCTATAATGGGATGAACCAAGTTGGAAAATATTTTTAAATCGTGGTATATATATCATCATCATCATCAACCGTTTTCGATCCACTGCTGGATGTAGGTCTCCCCCAGATTTTTCCAATGTTTTCTGTCTAGTGCTTTCGTCATCCAATTTACACCAGCCACTTTTCTAATTTCGTCACTCCATCTTACTTGTGGTCGTTTTACATTTCTGGGATACCACTGTAGTACATTTGTGCTCCATCTATTGTCTTGTCGTCTTGCAATGTGCCCAGCCCATTTCCATTTTAGCTGCTTGATTCTTTCAAGGATGTCAAAAATTTTTGTTTGATTTCTTATCCAGGTTATCCTTTTTCTGTCTCTTCTAGTTATGCCTAGCATACATCTTTCCATGCTTCTCTGTGTTGTTTGTAATCTTTGTATCATCCGTTTTGTTAGTGTCCATGTTTCTGCTCCGTAGGTTAATGCAGGTTAAATACATTGATTAAAAACTTTTCTTTTCAAACAAAGAGGCATATTACTCTTCAGAATAATACTATTCTTCCCGAAAGCACTCCACCCATTTCTTATTCTTCTATTGATTTCATTCAAGATACTATTATCCGATGATATTTCCTGTCCTAGATACACATAACTTTGCACTCCTTTAATCTCAGTGTTCTTGTAGACAATTTTCTTTTTTGATGTAAATGAATTAAACATCACCTTAGTCTTTTCTAAATTTATTTTTAATCCCACATTGATTCTAGCTTCTGCAAGATCTTTTATCATAATTTCCAATTCTTTAGAACTGTTACTGAAAATTACAATGTCGTCAGCGAACCGGAGATGACTTAAAAATTCTCCATTTATTCTAATACCTTTGTTTTCCCAATCCAGCTTCTTGAAGATATTTTCTAAGACAGCATTAAAAAGCTTGGGTGAAATGGTGTCTCCTTGTCTTACTCCTCTTCCGAGCTTGATCTTCTCTTTTCCTTTATCTAAACGGATGGTTGCTGTTGCTTTCTTGTAAATCTTCTTTCTGATATTGATGTAAGGTTTGTCTATACCAATGTCTTCCAGAGAATCTACTACTGCTGATGTGTAGACGGAATCAAATGCTTTTTCATAATCAATAAAGGCAAGGCAGAGAGGTAAATTATATTCTTTATGCTTTTCTATAAGTTCCCTTACTGTTTGGATATGATCCATTGTGCTGAATCCACTTCGGAATCCTGCTTGTTCTCTAGGTTGAGCTGAGTCCAGAGCTGATTCAAGTCTTGTTGTTAAAACTTTGGTGAAAATTTTATAAATCACGGACATTAAGCTGATCGGACGGTAATTTTTAATGTTTTCCTTCTCTCCTTTCTTATAAAGTAATACCATCACAGCATTAATCCAATCTTCTGGTACATCTGACCTTTTGAGACATTTGGAAAACAGTAAGGATAGCCTTTTTGCAAATTCTTCTCCTGCTTCTTAATCAGGTCAATTGGAATTCCATCTTCTTCAGGGCATTTACCTTTTTTCATAAATCTAATAGCTTGTAAAACTTCATCTGTCATCACTGGGATTATCTCTTCAGTTTCTGTTAAGATTTCTCGTTGATCGTGTTCGTTGATTTCCCTCTGATCTTCACATTTATATAGATCATTATAGAACTTTCCAACAATGTGTACTATTTCGTTGCTGATTTTCGTGATTGTTCCATCTGCTCTCTTCAGTGCAAAAATACCTTTTCTTCCAACACATAACTTGCGCTTAGCTGATTTTAAACTTTTGTTATCTTCCAGAACTTTTTTAACAAGATCACAGTTAAATTTTCTGATATCTTCTGTAACGCATTTTCTTACTGTTTTACATAATTCAGCATATTCAACTCTTGATTTAGGATCATTTTTCTTCATTTTAAATTCTCTGCGTTTTTTCATCAATCTTCTTGTTTCTTCTGTTATTTTCTTTGTCTGTTTTACTTGTGCATCACCGGCTATCTTCTTAGCAATTTCTTGTAGAGTATTGGTTAGCTTCTTGTTCACTATTGTAACATCTTGCTCTTCTTCTAAAGTTGATTGAAGTACTTGGAAACGGTTTTGAAGTTCCAAATGAAATTCTTCTTTATGTTTCTGAAGGCTTATAATATCGATTGATTTCTTTGAGTGTAGCAAAAGCTTCATTCTTTCCACTTTAGTATTTAACAGCAGTTTGCATCTAACCAATCTGTGATCGCTTTCTGTATTGAAGTTATTGAGAACGCTGCAGTCCTGAGTAAGATACTTTTTGTTGGTCAAGATGTAGTCGATTTTACTTGTTGAGCCATTTGCACAACGCCATGGCCATTTTCTTTGTGGCTTTTTCTTGAAAAATGAATTCATGATATACATCTGTTCACATTCTGCAAACTCAATCAATATGTGTCCTCGTTCATCTCGCATACCATATCCATGATTTCCTACAGATAATTCACCTTTCTTCTTCTCTCCAATTCTAGCATTCCAGTCTCCCTTTATTAATTTTATGTAGCAATTTCCCTTTTGATGCATTGAAGCTACTTCTATATATATATATATATATATATATATATATATAAGGGTGGTCGTTAAAAGTTGGTAATTTTTATTTATACCGGGGCACCCTATCATTTTGTTCTACTCATTACAAAATAATTACAGTAATTTTTTTCAACATTTTTAGCATAATTTTAAAGGTCGCTACCACTATTCAAAGTTTAGACATATTCAAAAATATTGAAGGAAAATACATAATTATTCTTAATAACAAGTAAACATATTTTTATTAAATATTTCAGTAAATTCTACAGCAATTACATTGTTTTATGCATTAAAGAAGAAACAAAAAGCTATCATTATTATGAAATCCTTACATTTACCTTTTTAAGACATCAATGTAGATTTTTTAGAGTCTGGATATTTGCTTCGAAAGAGCTTGACTAAAAACAATAAGTATTGTATTTGTTCTTCATCTTTTACATGAAATTTATTGTATTCCTTAATAAGTGCTACCCCGATTTCATCTACATCATTTATAACTTTCTCTGAAACCACAAAAGCCTTACAAGATTTATAAGATTCATTTTTATTCCAATTTGCCACATCTGTTTCAAAAAACTCTGAAGGTAGTTCTATAATTTAAAAAAAACCTCAAAGTGATACTTGTTACAAAATCTTTTGAATCTTTTTGAGGATGTCATCAGGTTCAACCCGTGCACGTTTCAATAGTTTCTCATTTTTCTCATTTTTCAAAGCATGCATCATTTTTCTTTTAATTTTAAATGACAAATTGTCATCGAAAAATGCAAAAGCAACTAGTTTTTCTGATAAGTACTACAAATATCCTAGGAATTTCTTCATAGTACACAAAGAGAACCTTCATTTACACTCTTTCAAGTTTTTAAGGAGCAATAAATCATTTCTAGGCACAGAACAATCAGATGGTGTCTGATACCAACTGTGAATGTAGATTTTTACCACAGACGAGCAAGCTTGATGAACTCTAGATTCTTCGTGCTTAGAAAGATTGAACTGATCTCTTAATAAATAAATCTTGAGCAAGCATATGGCCTTTGCCATCCATTGTGCACCAAGGGCTCAAAAGTGAACACGTCTTTCGGGTACTTCTCGTAAAAAATTATGGCAAGATCTAGCAGTTATTTGTAAATAGTCTCTTGTTTACAAATCAGTAAGCTGATTTTGTTCACACAATATGATTTCTGATGCAGTGTCTGTTGTTTTTCCATTGATAAAATTATCAGTTACGGAAGTCTAAAATATGTCATGATCAATAGAGTTCCACGAAATTTTAAATCATTTAAGTAAGAATATGTCGGGTTCGTTTGGAATTTGAGTGAGTTAACAACAACTGCATCCAGCGTTATCTCCAGGATGTAATGACGACAAACCAACTAAAGCATTTCTTTCTTCATTTTCTGCTCCAAAAGAACACAAGCTCTTCTTGATAACATGGAATTTACATAGGTTGTATAGATACACATAAATTTTACTTGCTCTGTAATTCCCCATGACTCTAATGTTTAGTTAAGAGCAAAAGATATTGCTTCACCTGTTCCTGGCTGAAGTTTTGAAACTACAAGTAATTGGTCAATATTTTTACCAGAAAAAATTGGCAATCTATCAATAGCTTCAGATCTTGAAATGTCTTCTAAAATTTTGCAGTGAAGTGTCAAGGGAACACTTACCGAAAGCTCTTTTTTAAATTTCCGGCTTGTTCGGCTTTGATTTTAAGGCCGAATAGAAGATTTGTTAGTATTATAATTGGCAGGATCACAACCCACACGTTTTAGTGTTGTAGTCAAAAGGATAGCTGCCTTTCTAAACTTTGCTGCATCAAGGCTTGCAGCTAAGCTATTGTCCAAAATGTTCATTCTACCTCTTTTTTTAGGAGGTGGATCACTGTGAGAGCATGAAGCTACTTCTTCCTGATTGGAACAAGTTTCATTATCACTTGAGCTTACTTCTTCTTCAAATATGTCTGAAAGAATTGATGCTTGTTCAAAAAGCAATGACTTGTTTACTTATTTACGCTTTTTCATTTGTTCAAAACATTCTTTGCATTACAAAAATATATTTTATTACATGATCATTTATTAAAATTAAAGGTCAATTATTATTCTTTTCTTGTTTTTATTGATTTTTAAATTGATTTAAACACTATTTTATGTTAAATTAGCTGACCCATAGGTATTGCTCTGGCTTATTGAAAAAAGCACAAAAATTCAAATATATTTAAAAATCGTTGAAAATTTTAAAAACTCAGCAGGAGTTTTGGAAAAAAAATGAAGCATTCGACAGTCTATACCGCGTAATGTCATACTATGACTCAATTTTGAGATGACTATGGATATGTATTAATAACATAAAAATTAGACTAAAAATATGTCAAATTTTCTAATTTTTCAAATATTCTTTGGTAGCGACCCTTAAAATTTGTTTTAAAATTCTGACATTTTTGTGGAGGTATTTTCTTTACACATAGAACAAAATAAAAGGGTGCCCCATACAAATTTTAAAAGTTCATTTTTAAGGATTTATATATACAGGGTGTTTCTAAATTCATGGTCCAAACTTTAAGGGATGATAGTACACATCAAGACAAATAATATTTAAATAGGAAACCAAGGGTCCCAAAGTCTTCCGAAGGAGATAAGCGCCATTAAAGTTTAGGGTCCAAAAATTCAAATGATTATGAAAAACAGAAAAATTGGTCGATTCGTTTGCAGTTTTCACTAAAATTATTCTTTATGTCAGTATTGTCTTGAAAATAAATTATAAAGATAAATTTCAAAAAATGACGATAGAGGGCGCTTTAGACTTTAGAGTAAAGAACAACTATTTTTTACCATTATTTTTTGCATCTCATTAAAGGTTTCGTAAGCTTAGACTTAAACTTAAATTTTGAGCTCAAAATCTGAATAGTTGGAAGCAGTTAAGTAGCACAAACTTAACTGTGTTCAGAGGGTTTTAAATTCAAATGATTATAAAAAGCGGAAAAATTGGTCGATTGATTTGCGGTTTTCACTAAAACTATTCTTTATGTCGGTATTTTATTAAAAATGAATTATAAAGATAAATTTCAAAAATGCCGATAGAGGGCGCTTTAGACTTTGGAGTAACATACAACTATATTTTACCGTTATTTTTCGCATCTCATAAAATTTTCTTAGAAGCTTATACATAAACTTAAATTTTGAGATGAAAATCTGAATCGTTGGGAGTGGTTGAGTAGAGCAAACTGAACTGTGTTCAATGGGGGTGGCGTCTGCCGTTTTCGCTAAAACTATTCTTTATGTCAATATTTCCTTGAAAATAAATTTTAAAGATTAATTTCAAAAAATACCGATAGAGGGCGTCTTAAACTTTAGAGTAACCAACAACTATTTTTAAGCGTTATTTTTTGTATCTTTGAATTTAAAACCCTCTGAACACAGTTAAGTTTGTGCTACTTAACTGCTTCCAACTATTCAGATTTTGAGCTCAAAATTTAAGTCTAAGATTACGAAACCTTTAATGAGATGTAAAAAATAACGGTAAAAAATAGTTGTTCGTTACTCTAAAGTCTAAAGCGCCCTCTATCGTCATTTTTTAAAATTTATTTTTATATTTTATTTTCAAGACAATACTGACATAAAGAATAATTTTAGTGAAAACCACAAACGAATCGACCAATTTTTCTGTTTTTCATAATCATTTGAATTTTTGGACCCTAAACTTTAATGGTGCCTATCTCCTTCGGAAGACTTTGGGACCCTTGGTTTCCTATTTAAATATTGTTTGTCTTGATGTGTACTATCACCCCTTAAAGTTTGGACCATGAATTTAGAAACACCTTGTATATATATATATATACATATTTCTAGTATTGACTATATTGGTATACATATTGTATTGACTATTGTATAACTAGAATTATACTAATTGTATTGACTATGAGACGATTTGTTGTTTTATTTTTACCATTATTATGGTTCTTATAAGATTGGAATCAATACATGTCTATGTTATTTCTTTTTAATTTTTTGTAACATCTCTAAGTAATATAAATTGTTTATTAAAATGTTTATATAAAAGGTGAAGCTCTTAAAATATTGTACGTATAATATAAATAATAATATATATATATATAACGTACAATATAACGTACAATATAACATGAATGTTATTTTGAAGGATCAGCAGGATTAGGGGATTGGACATACATACAGTTGAATATTCTCTACTTTTATGCATTTAACTGCTTATGAAAGAAGCATTCAATTTTATAATTATTCGAATGGTAGTGCAATGAAGTCTAAGCTTATATTGACATCGAACAGTCCAAAAATATCTTTTTCACAATATGTAAAACTGAAATACTCCATAAATATTGAAAAAATATTTGTGTGTGGTGAAAGAGATTGGAAGTTTTGTGCTACTGTAAGCGGTATAGAATTTCACAGACCTACAGATATTCATTGTAACAAGCTGAGCAGATAAATATCAGTACGATGAAATATTCATTGATTTTAAAATATTTTATCTTTGACACCAAAATGCTCTTTAAGAAACATTAGTTATTTTGTTCTATTGCGCTACATGGTCATTCCGCTTTTATTATTGGGTTTCTTAAATCATAATCAAGAATCAACTGTTTCTAGATATATAATTATCAATATTGTGTTTGAATTGGGGGTGGGCATTCCTGCTACTTTTAAAAACCGAAAACGAACTGTTCCAAAAAATCTTGGAACAGTTCCATTTACCTGTTCCAAAGGAACAGGTCACGTGATGTCGGAATAAATCTCTAAGGAGCGAAGACCTGACCGCAGCGGTGAGCGGCCGATCTTCGCCGGCGACCGCTACCTTCGTTCCGAACAGTACTACTCTCTTGCGCGCCGACAGTCGACCACAAATAGCGTCAACATTCTTATAAAATGATAATATATGATACTGATAAAATGATAATAAAATAAATGTGATTTTTTTAATGAATTTTACCTATCAAGGCTTAATTAATTCAGAAATGTATTTAGAAAATGCATATTTTAGAGATGCCTCTTAGACCAAAATTTTATTATTTCTTACCAATGTAATAGTATAGTAATACAGATTAATCAATTGAGGCTTTTAACGATCCGTAATATATTGCATATTTTTGCTGTAGTCAGTCATTTTGCATTACATTTCAAGTCAATAAATCTGTCACGTTTTTCTCTTTTAAAAGTAAAAGAATATAAATCATACAGATATATGAATGATTATGAATGCATACATTCATACATTCATCTATACATGCATACATGTCAGTAGAAATTTTATATTTGTATTTATGTATTTCTAATATATTTGAAGAATTCGTATGATTTAGATATTATCTGCTACTGCAATTTTTACAAAATTCTTGAAATAAGAACGGCATTCAAATACATTACTAATGTATACATTAATAGAAAAAAGTCGCAGATTCTGGAATCCAATTGGGTCTAAAAAATAATATGTTTCAGTTATGAATAAAGTTAAAAAAATAACTTAGTTCAATTCTAAACATACATAAAACTTATTATACTTCCATACGAATTCTTATTATAACAATGACATTCAAATATATTACTAGTGTATATAACAATTTAAAAAAATTAAAGTCGCAGATTTTGGATTCAAATTGGGTCCAAAAATAATATGTTTCTGTTACGAATTGTTACAAATGAATGATGTTTAAAAAATAAATTTAGTTCAGTTCTAAACATGCATGTACGTAATGTTTCGTCTGTATAAAGTGTATCATCCAAGATCACAAATATCCATATCAGACAAATGATCATTCTTCGAGGTAAATATAAGGGGGGGGGGGAGTTTTTCCATATAAAATGTTAATTACATATTTAGATAATATTTATTAATAGGAATTAAACATTTAAAACTAATAAGAACGCACACTTAGATATTATTATTATCACCGGTGGGGAATTTTTTAAAAATCTTACCAGCCAAGGATATATTTTACCAACCCGCAAATTCCAACACATACACAGTTGAAAATAGTTATGACAAAATCACACGCGAATACAGACAAAATTGCTATTAATAGATTGCATTTTATTAATTCTTTTTTCCGTAATATAAAGAAATATATACAACAGAGGTAAACTTAATATTAGATAGAACTACCATATTTGCGCTGTAATACTAATTTGAAAAGCTAAAATAGCTAGATTAAAAAATGTGGCAATGTGTCTATTGCCTACAGTTTTTCAAAAACAAAAAATGCACTTGCTTTGCGAGAAAATCCAGTAGCCAGTGGCGAGCAAAATGATGTTTTTCTTCACTCCTGATTATTATTTAACTAAAATCTTTAATTTTAATTGTAGCAAACTTGCACTATTTTATAACTTTAAATGAACCAGAAACTGGTAATAGGAGTATACGAAGGGTAATGCTTAAGATAAAAACTTAATTTAATATTTCTCTGTTACTATAGTTCTAGCATAAAAATACCTTTTTTCTAAGATTAGAAGTAATTGCGAATCAAAAAATGTTTATCAAACAATTAAAAAAAACTTATATCATTAAAAAAAAATCGATGAAAAATATTTAAAATTCATCTAATGAAAATATTACTTACATTATATTAAACTGAATTGCGATTTAATAGTGTTTGATTTAATTCGAACTAAAATTTAATTTAATTATCTAATGAACAATAGGAAAATTACAAAGCAACTATTTTTATTACAATACGATAGAAAATATTATTATTACTTCTTCTAATTTATATTTATATTATGGCTCTAACATTGCTCTTTAATAAAAGTTCTTTTGATTATTCATAAGTATATAATCTAATTTAAGTAATATGTTAGATGTTAGAGCAGAATAGATCCGAAATTTGAAGACACAAAGTTTCTACAAAAATAAAATTCAAAACTAAAATAAATAAGAACTCTCGACCGCACAGCAATTAAAGAGCTGCGGAACCGAGTTACAGTTGAGCCCCAAGGTATGAGTTTCCTTTCTTGTTCCCTTTTATTCTGAGAAACATAGCGAGGAGAACTTAATACCGGTAAGGGCGCTCACTCGCTTAAAAAAAAATGGGAGGAACATTTTATAATTCAGAAACGGCATTTAAAAACGATAACGTATTAACCATGGCTGCCAACTACTACGCCTATTTTAAATCAAATAAACATGTTTAAAACAGAATTTTTTATAAATGATTAACAATATCTGCTATAAAGCATAACACTGAATATATTTGGCGTACATTTTACTAAAACATTTTTGTGGTTACAAACATGTTTATATGATTTAAATAGGCGTAGAAGTTGGCAGCTCTGTATTAACTACTAAGAATATATTAATTAAATATACAAAACCTTGCTCAATGGTGTACAAAACAAGAACTTTATTATGAACTTGTACCATTAAAGTAAAATAAAATATAAATGTTTCGCGCCGTCTTCAGAAAAATACGATGTTGAAATGTCTAAAAGTTTTTTCCTGATCGAGAGATAATATTTCTAATAAAATAAAATCGAAATGAATCAAAAGTTTAAAAATGTTGCCGGCGTTTTCTTCGACCGTTATGTTGATGATGTTTTCATCTTATGGAACCACAGTTTGGCTGAGTTATCTGTTTTTCTGCAAGATGTCAATAGATTAAGTAATAGTGTTAATTTCACCCTTGAAGTCGAAGAAAACGCCTCCCTTCCATTTTTAGATGTTCAGATTAATAGATGCAATTCAAGTTTAAAATTTTCAGTCTATGGAAAACCAATAAGAGGAAATACCGTTATCCGGTTTTCAGCCAACATGATAATTTATCCTATAATATACCAAAAATATGGCATAGCATCATAAAAACTTAAATTTGAATTAATTTCTTTGCAATATTTCAATTTTTACTCACGTGTAAGTGGCAACATATTTAAACTTTTGATTTAATTCTAATTTTATTTTATTAGAAATATTATCTCTCGATCAAGTAGCAAACTTTTAGTCATTTCAATATCATATTTCCATGAAGACATTGATATTTTATTTTATTTTAATTGTTCATATCAAAGTTCTTGTTTCGTGCACAATGAGCAATGTTTTGTATTTTTAATAACTACTTTCTCTCATCCTATTGGTACATGGGAAGCTGACATGTTTAATTTTGCACATTCGAAATTTTCATCATCCTACACTTTTCTTAGCATAAAATGAAGTTATTACATAATAAGAAACATGGTGCCTACAGTGAGTGAACATGCACTTAATTTATTTTACTGTGTCATAGAGAAAAAGAAATAAAAAGAATATTGCCCAGCTAAACTGATGACATTGAGCTCACAGGCTACGCATACTAATTGTACATTACAGCCTTGTATTTTCAAGCGTTAATTCCGTTCGAAAAAAAAATAAGAAGGGGAAACAGCTCTCCCCTTTCCCCTTTTTTATATTTAGTCATTGAACATCCTAAACTACCAAGGACATGCTATATCACATAAAAAATTCTATATCCAAAATTCAGAGCAAATAGGATAATTCTTAATAAAAATCCATTTAGCATTTATATAATTTAAGAGGAGTTATCCTTTTCTTTTATACTTAACCATAAAACTTCCAAAACTATTCAGAGATTTGAATGAAATCTGGCAATTCTGCTTGAAAAACCCTTTTATATCAATTAAGGGGAGGGGCATTAGAACCCCCGTTCACCCTGTTTATACTTATTTAATGAACACTTAATAACAGTCACGGAATCGCCTCATCAGAATGATCCTATATCTAAATTTTGAACGAAAACTGTTAATTCTGCATGAAAATCCCATTTATATCCATTAAGGGGAGGGGCATGAGCCCCCCGTTCCCCCTCTTATACATATCGAATGAAGTCCAAAAACTAATCAGGGAAGCGCCTTATCAGGATATACCTATATACAAAATTTCAAGTGGATTCGATATTTTTATCATGAGTTGACGCGTTACGCGCGTACGAACGTACATACAGGACGGGCGGTCACATAAGCTCTCAGTCTATGATAGCCTGTGAGCTAAAAATTGATATACCACTAGTGGTTGACTCGTAGGTCTAGCATTGTGTTTGCGGTACAATCAAAGGTATGAAAACATGGAAAATTGGGTGCAGGAAAACACAATGCTAATCCTACAAGTTAACCACTAGTGGTATTTCATTTTTGGCTTATGCACCATTTCGCTTCCGGCAGACATGGATCATTAGATTCCCCCTTATTACTACTTTTCCATGAAATGAAAGGTTTTTAGCTTACAGGCTATCATAGCCTGAGACGTGATTGATTGACGATTGATTATCATTGACGTGATTGATAGACGTGGAGGTGTAATTAGTGATTTGTGCACTGAGTGAAGGGTTTGAAAAGTATTTCCGCTGGTATTGTAGCAAACAAAGTAAGTTCTTAATGTTTCTATACAATTCGCAAAATTTTTTACTATCATAACTTTTACATTCGAATTCTTTCAAAATGTTATTTTTTTCTTTTACCAAGATGGACTTGCGTTTTTAAGGCATGTCCGAAAAAGCTATGGCTGAAACAGTACGAAAAGGGAAAAAAATGATCTGTACTGTTAGCGCACTGAAAAGCAAAACATGTACCTTGCCGTGTAAAAATAAAACAGGTGGGGAATCTTACCATCTCCGGTCCTCGCAAAAAGAATGACCTCTCCTATTTTTTGTGACAGTTCCCACACTAGTCCACGTTGTTATCATATGGATGAGGTTTATTTAAATTTATTCTTTTGTGTCATGCATAGCTGGCAAATTCCGTCTGTTTCTTAAAATTCGCAAGAAGGAAAAAAAAAGACGTGTATAAATCGAAGAAACGACGTATAAACGATTTTATGCGTCGTATAAACGATACATTTTTACATTAAAACAAATAGGAATGAATTGGGACCACACTAAAACGTCGTATAAATATAAACGTCGTATAAATGATCGTCGTATAAACAATGCTTTACTGTACATATTTTTAATATATTTGTAGTGGATAGTTGAAATTATATTAATAAAAATCTTTATTATAAAAACTTAGGTTATTTTAGGACATTTGAAAAAAGGGTTAAAGGATTAAAGATAAGACTTTTTTTGCTCTGCACGGCGAATCTATTTTCTAATACTTTCTTCATTCATCGAATGTTTTTTTTTATATTTTTAGTTAGCCGAAAGACTAACGTTAATTAAATGTGAGCGAGAACGCTGGTTCAGAATCGGGGCCTTTAGCACGAAGAGATCGGATCGTATCCAATTCATAACAAGTTGGAAATTACACGTGAAGTGTAGCAAACGAGGGGCATTCGTACTATAACGAAGTTTTTAAAATATCACTCTCCTATATCAATCTCATAAAATTGTAAATAGTTCATTACAATTAAATCAAACAATGTTCTCCCTATACCATTATGCAATGGAATACTGGCCTAGTAAATCAATAACAAATATTCTTTGCACCACAGATTATGCAAAATGTATATTATAATATGTTCTTTATAGATGCATATCAATTTTATTACGTTCGAATGAGTGTAACACCATTAAAATGCATTTGAATCATTTTCCCCCATTGACCGTAATGTAACGGAACACTTTTGATGGTCCCTGTAGTTGATCTATGCATCCGATTTTGATAAAATTTGAAATGACTCGACAAAATCATGTAATAGTTATGTATTTAAATTTTCAAACGTTTAAAATGCATTTGAAACTTTTTTCCCCATTGACCGTCATGTAACGGAATGCTTTTGATTGTCCCTGTAATTGATTTATGCATCCGATTTTCATAAAATTTGAAATGACTGGAGAAAAAAATATAATAATTATGTATTTAAAATTTCAAACGATTCAGTTGGGTAGTTTTTGCGTTGTTATATGCGGACAGACAGACGGACGGACTGAACGACAATAATAGTTGCTATGTATTTATATAATTACGAACGCACCTAAAAAGTCTGAATAGCATGTTTCCGACTCTCGCTTTAACTTACCATTTACAAAGCATATCGCATTTGAAACCGACTTTCGTCGAAATCAAACCAATCACAGGCAAGCAACTTTCGCTGCTGCTGAAATTCGCCAATTTTTGTTAGTGATTCTCTTACTTCTCCAGCTAAACTTATTCGTTAGCTAGGGTGTTCTTAAATCTTTTTGACGCATGCTTTCATTTATTTTTGTTCGGAAAGGCATGAAAATAACAGGTGCTGTTATTCAGAATCATTCACTCATTTTTCTGTTTTTTATTAGCTTTTTTCAACAAAGTTGAAAAATTCTTATGCATTCTGTTTGTCTGGCCGTCTGACCGCGCTCTAGCTCTCGTAAATATATTCCGATTGTCATGAAGTTTTTGGACGCTAATGACGAACCCTATTGAAAATGAAGTTTCTACCATGATTAGTTTATTTATAGGGACAGTCAAAAGTTTTCTGATACATTACGGCCTATGGGGAAAAATCGTTTCAAATGAATTTTGAAGATGTTACACCATGTCAAATATCTTCAAATTTATATGCATATACAAAGTGTACTAAAATATGCATTTTGTAAAGTATGCAGTGTTATTAGTCATTTACAGGCCCACACAAAATAATTCCAATACATAAAAAAAAGGGGGGGAATTGTTTGTGCCATGTTTTAATTATGATAAACGATTTCATATATAATCAAATTGATATACGTTGCTGAGGATTAATATGAGTTATTTCATGCATAATACATAGTACATATCATTTACACAGACACACAAAAGATTTCAAATATTATATTCTATCCGAAGTCCTGTATATTATGGAAGATGGTTGTTAGATGGATGAAATGTATTTTAATTATATATACGCTTTTAAGCTTCACTAGATGTATGCACATTATAGGATTTATATAAATGCTAATTGTTACACAATTTAGATATGCAGGGTTACACAAAAGATTTCGGAAAGGTTAATGAATATGAGCGTAATTTACTTTAAGATGGTTTTTAAATGTGTTATACCTTTTTACCATGAACTACATTTAGTTAAATAAGAAATGTTTGTAAAATATAGATAAAATGATATACAGGGTCACGCAAAGAACTGAATACGTGGTCGCTTTTGGGTGATAATTTCTGGAAATTTTATTTAAGTAATTTAATGAGAATTTATATTTAAACTAAACTTTAGCAAAATGCTTTCGTGTATTAAAGGTACTATTTAATTTACAGGGCTGAACAAAAATATTCAAGTATGTTTTCCTACATTAGTATAAATTGGTGAAAGTAAAATTTGACCAGTTAGGCGTTTTCTTGCTAAACCAAATTCTATCATTATATAGTCTGTATATTAACCGACAGATCCAATACAAGGGTTAACAAAAATATTATGGGACAATTCATATGAGCACAAGTAAAATTTTCGAAACGCGGTGGCCACTATACCAAGGTGATCACTTTAGCCGTATATGCTTTGAGATTGGATGCGTGTCTGGCGCAGAAAGGGTTAAGAACTGTGAAATATTATTAAGCATCAATTCTCTCTCTATTCATAACATTTTTTTTTATTTTTTGAATTTGCAAACTTGTAAACTCTTTTAAAAGGAAACATTTGTTTCGGAGTTTTCACGGCTATGTGCGTTGCAAAGGGTCAAATATATCAAACCAAAATGCTATGACGTGGAATGAAAACTTACCTAATCTTTCTGTGGGCTGCATTTTTCTTTCTTGCAAGTATTTAAACTTTATGAAAAAGAGAGTTTGATTGAATGTTCAGCGACTCTATGGACGTCCAAGGGTTAATGGGCTTCAAGTAGAAGGCTATAAATTATTGACAGGAATCTGTACTCATTCCGTTTTTAGCAAGTTTTTTCAAGTAAAACATTTGTAAAAACCCTTTTAAAGCAAATTAAGTGTTTGGGGTTGGGTGCGTGTCTGGCGTAGAAGGGTCAAATTTTATAAAATAAAATACTATTAAATATTATTAGAGGACAATTCAATCTCTATTCGTAATTTTTTCTCTTATTTGCAAAAGGTTAAACTCGTTTCAAAGCAAATATTTATTTTGGAGTCTTCGCGTCTATGTGCAAAGCACTATGGTTGTTATATGTATCAAATCAAAATGCTATGACATGGGATAAGGCATTTCTGCGAGTTTCCTTTTTTAGGTGCGTTCGTAATTATGTAAATACGTAGCACCTATAGTTGTCGCTCAGTCCGTCCGTCCGTCTGTCTGTCTGTCCGCATGTAACAATGCAAAAACTACCGAACCGAATCGTTTGAAATTTAAAATACCTAATTATTACATAATTTTGCCGAGTTATTTCAAATTTTATGAAAATCGGATGAATATATCAATGACAGGGACAATCAAAAGGATTCCGTTACATTGCGGCCAATGGAAGTTTCAAATGCATTTTAATGGTTTTACACTCATTTGAACATAATGAAATTGACATGAACCTATCAAGTATATATATATATATATTAAAATATACATTCTGTACAATCTGTGATACAAAGAATATTTATTAATAAATTACAGGCCACACAAAAGTATTCCACTACTTAATGCTATATGGAGAAATATTATTTGGGGCGTGTTTTAATAATATTAAACAATTTCACCTTTTATGAATACCTTATACGTTGCTGAGGTGTAATAAAAATTACTTCCTGTATATTTACAGGAACACAAAGATACTATATCCGAAGTACTGATATAGATCAGCAACATCTGAATATTTTTTAAACTTCTTTATAGTACGAACGCACCTTATTTGCTACGATTCACGTGCAATTTCCAACTTGTTTTACTTGCAAGTATTTAAACTTTTTGAAAAAAAAAGGTTCATTTTCAGTGACTGTAGAGCGGCTCTGTGCACGTCCAAGGGTTAAGCGGCTTCAAATAGATTGGCTATAAGTTATTGAGAGGATTCTATTATCTCTCCATTTTTTAAGTTTTTTAAAGTAAAAAAATTGGAAAGCTTTTTAAAAGTAAACTATAGGTTTGGAGATTGGATGTGTGTCTGGCGTAGAAAAGGTTAAAGTTTATAAAGTGAAATTCTATGAATTATTATAAGGGAACTATTCTCTCTCTATTCAAATATATATATCTTTTAATTTTTAAACTTCTTTAAAAACAAATTTTTATTTTGGAGTTTTCGCGGCTATGAGTGTTGCAAAGGTTTAAATGTATCAAATCAACATTCTACGACATGAAATGAGAAAATACATATATTTCTAAGGGTTGCCTTTTTAGGTGCGTTCGTAATTATGTAAATACGTAGCACCTATTGTTGTCGCTCAGTCCGTCCGTCTATCCGTCTGTCTGTCTGTCCATCTGTCTGTCTGTCTGTCTGCATAAAACAACGCAGAAACTACCTAACCGAATCGTTTGAAATTTAAAATACATAATTATAACATAATTTTGTCGAGTCATTTCAAATTTTATGAAAATCGGATGGATAGATCAATTACAGGGAGAATCAAAAGGATTCCATTACATTACGGTCAGTGGGGAAGAAAGATTCAAATGCATTTTAATCGTTTGAAAATTAAAACATATAATTATTACGCAATTTTGTCGAGTCATTTCAAATGTTATGAAAGTCGGATGCATAGATCATTTACAGGGACAATCAAAAGGATTCCGTTACATTACGGTCAATGGGAAAAAAGTTCCAAATGCATTTTAATGATGTTACACTCATTTGAACATAATATAATTGGCATGAATCTATGAAATATACACTAAAATATGCATTCTGTACAATCTGTGATGCAGAGAATTTTTGTTATTAAATTACAGAGCCACACAAAAGTATTCCACTACATAATGCTATACGGGGAAACATTGTTTGTGGCGTGTTTTAATTACATTAAACTTTTTCACATTTTATGAATAAGATATAAGTTGTTGAGATGTAATAAAAATTACTTCCTGCATGTTTACAGAAACACAAATATTTCGACTACTATACTGTATCCAAAAGCACGCTCTACTATATCAGCAAGATCTGAATATTTTTAAAACTTCGTTATCGTACGAACGCACCTCATTTGCTACGTTCACGTGCAATTTCCAACTTGTTTTTATTTGCAAGTATTTAAACTTTTTGGAAAAGAGACATAATGTATTACATCCATCCATCAGCCATCATCGGAAACATATACGGTCCGCCGGAAAGAATATACTATTTAAAATATTTTGTATGTCTCTGTAAAAGCAATGTACTTCATATTATGCAAGACAGTATCGTATAATTTATATTAAGACTCAGTGGCATATCAACAGAATAATATATTTTTAAAATGTCACACACTATCCCCCCCTTTACCATTATCCAATGAAATTCTTTTGTGTAGCCCTGTAAAGGAATAATAGCTATATTTTATAAAATGCATATTTTAGTGCACCTCTTAAATATATGTAAATTTTAATATGTTTGACAGGGCGTAACATCTTTAAATCGGAAACGATTTTTCCCCATAGGCCATAACGTAATGGAAAATTTTTGAATCTAGCTGTAATTAAACTAATCATAATAGAAACTTCATTTTCAATAGGGATCGTGCAAGGTTAAACGCCAATAACATAAAAAACTTTCAGGGCAATTCGAGTATATTTACATGTGTTAGAGCGCGGACAGACAAACAAAATGCAAAAGCACTTTTTAGACAATGCATAAGCACTTTTCAAACTTTTGTAAAGTGTTATAAACGTATAAATTTATTTGAAACGATTTTTACCCGTAGGCCGTAATGTATCAGAAAACTTTTGACTTTCCCTGTAAATAAAATAATCATGGTAGAAACTTCATTTTCAATAGGGTTCGTGCTATGGTATACCTAAATAACGTCCAAAAATTTCATGGAAATCCTAATATATTTACAAGAGTTAGAGCGAAGACAGACGGACAGACAACCCGAATGCATAAGCACCTTCCAACTTTTTTGGAAAGTGCTAATAATAATAATAAAAAAAACTATGAATAAATAGGGGATGATTTTTTATGCTATTGGATATTGGAATAACAGATGGGGGATTAAAAGTCCATTGAAAAACGGACATGGGGAAAAATAGGGAAAATGAACAAATTATAGGGAAAAAGCGGAAGGTGATGACCTTTTTTTTTGGAATGAAAAATCCCTTGCAGAAAAACATTCCCTAATTTTCCGGTCAAGACAACGAGAAGGGAAAAACGTCATATTGTTTGAAATTTTGAGATCTTTGTGAGCCTACTCTCTGAGAATTTCGAGGAAAGTGCATCTAAGAAAAGAAATTTAACCCTCGTAGTATTGCTTCGCTGTACAAGTTGTCTAACAAGTTTAGAGCGGAGCCTAACTATCTTAAACGCGTGTTCTAGTTCTGTGCTGATGTTTAAGTATTTTTTTTTTAACGTTCACATGTTTAATTTTTTGTGAAATTTTATAATGCAAAGAAATGATTAAAGTTTACTGACAATCTGTGAGATCAAAATGCCTTTCTTCTGTGGGATAATTCAGAAACAGTGTGTGTAAATACTGAGCCAAGTATTAGGATATTTGAAGAAGCTATTTTTCCCATGGCCAACTAGATACATAACGGCCGGCGCATTTCTCCAAAAACAGTCGAAAAAGTGAAGCTGGATTTTTACAATGGCCAACTATATACATAACGGCTGCGCATTTCGCCAAAAACTGCCGAAAAATGGAAGCTGTTTTTTTACCATGGCCAACTAGATACATAACGGCCAGCGCATTTCACTAAAAACCGCCGAAAAAGTGAAGCTGAATTTTTACCATGGCCAACTAGATACATAAAGGACGGCGCATTTCTCCAAAAACAGTCGAAAAAGTGAGGCTGGATTTTTACCATGGCCAACTAGATACATAACGGCCGGCGCATTTCTCCAAAAACAGTCGAAAAAGTGAAGCTGGATTTTTATCATGGCCAACTAGATACATAACGGCCGGCGCATTTCTCCAAAAACAGCCGAAAAAGTGAAGCTGGATTTTTACCATGGCCAACTAGATACATAACGGCCGGCGCATTTCGCTAAAAACCGCCGAAAATTGAAGCTGGATTTTTGCCATGGCCAACTAGATACATAACGGCCGGCGCATTTCGCCAAAAACAGCCGAAAAAGTGAAGCTGGATTTTTACCATGGCCAACTAGATACATAACGACCGGCGCATTTCGCTAAAAACCGACGAAAAAGGTGAAGCTGGATTCAGCTTCAAACCCTGGACCAATTCATTAGACCACGTGGCGCCCAAATTATCATTGAATAAGCTGATTTCTGTTCTGTGCACATAATCATTACTTAAGTTCAAGATTTGCACGATTGGGTTGGGAATGATAAAGAATTAAGTACTAAAAAACCTGATTATGGTTAGTTAGCTGAACCCTGGGGTTAGCAATTTTGTTTTATACTACTGAACCGATTTAAAAAGTAATGGTTCAAAATAGTCGGCGTTCGCCCGGAATCATATATAGTCTATACCTATATTATAAAGCGGTAAAGTTTATTTGTTTGTTTGCAGGGGCTAATCTCCGGAACTACTGAACCGATTTAAAAAGTAATGGTTCAAAATAGACGGCGTTCCCTCAGAATCAAACTTAAAAATACCTATATTATAAAGCGGTAAACTTTATTTGTTTGTTTTCAGGGGCTAATTCCCGGAAATACTGAACCAATTTAAAAAAAATGGTTAAAAATAGACGGAGTTCGCCCGGAATCATGTATAGTCTATTCCAATATTATAAAGCGGTAAAGTTTATTTGTTTGTTTGCTGGGGCTAATCTCCGGAACTACTGAACGATTTAAAAAGTAATGGAACAAAGTAGACGGCGTTCGCCCGGAATCAAGTATAGTCTATTCCAATATTACAAAGCGGTAAAGTTTATTTGTTTGTTTGCAGGGGCTAATATCCGGAACTACTGAACCGATTTAAAAAGTAATGGAACTAAATAGACGGCGTTCGCCCGGAATGAAGTATAGTCTATACCAATATTATAAAGCGGTAAATTTTATTTGTTTGTTTGCTGGGGCTAATCTCCGGAACTACTGAGCCGATTTAAAAATAATGGAACAAAATAGACGGCGTTCGCCCGGAATCAAGTATAGCCTATATTTATATTATAAAGCGGTAAAGTTTATTTGTTGGTTTGCAGGGGCAGGGGCTAATCCTCTGAACTACTGAATCGATTTAAAAAGTAATGGAACAAAATAGACTGCGTTAGCCCGCAATAAATTATAGTCTATACCAATATTAAAAAGCGGTCAAGTTTATTTGTTTGTTTGCAGGAGCTAATCTCCGGAACTACTGAACCGATTTAAAAAGTAATGGTAAAAAAAGACTGCGTTCGCTCGCAATCAAATATAGTCTATACCTATATTATAAAGCAGTGAAATTTATTTGTTTGTTTGCAGGGGCTAATCTCCGGAACAACTGAAGAGATTTTAAAAGTTAAGGTACGAAATAGACGGCCTTCTCCCGGAATCAAGTATAGTCTATTCCAATATTATAAAGCGGTAAAATTTGTTTTTATGCAGGGGCTAATCTCCGGAACTACTGAACCGATTTAAAAAGTAATGGAACAAAGTAGACGGCGTTCGCCCGGAATCAAGTATAGTCTATTCCAATATTATAAAGCGGTAAAGTTTATTTGTTTGTTTGCTGTGGCTAATCTCCGGAACTACTGATCCGATTTAAAAAGTAATGGAACTAAATAGACGGCGTTCGCCCGGAATCAAGTATAGCCTATATTTATATTATAAAGCTGTAAAGTTTATTTGTTGGTTTGCAGGGGCTAATCCTCGGAACTACTGAAGCGATTTAAAAAGTAATGGAACAAAATAGACGGCGTTCGCCCGCAATCAATTATAGTCTATACCAATATTATACAGCGGTCAAGTTTATTTCTTTGTTTGCAGGAGCTAATCTCCGGAACTACTGAACCGATTTAAAACGTAATGGTAAAAAAAGACTGCGTTCGCTCGCAATCAAATATAGTCTATACCTATATTATAAAGCAGTGAAGTTTATTTGTTTGTTTGCAGGGGCTAACCTCAGGAACAACTGAAGAGATTTAAAAAGTTATGATACGAAGTAGACGGCCTTCTCCCGGAATCAAGTATAGTCTATTCCAATATTATAAAGCGGTAAAATTTGTTTTTATGCAGGGGCTAATCTCAGGAACTATTGAAGCGATTTAAAAAGTAATGGCATAAAATAGACGGCGTTCGCCCGGAATCAAGTATAGTATATTCCAATATTATAAAGCGGTAAAGTTTATTTGTTTGTTTGCTGGGGCTAATCTCCGGAACTACTGAACCGATTTAAAAAGTAATGGAACAAAGTAGACGGCGTTCGCCCGGAATCAAGTTTAGTCTATTCCAATATTACAAAGCGATAAAATTTATTTGTTTGTTTGCAGGGGCTAATCTCCGGAACTACTGAACCGATTTAAAAAGTAATGGAACAAAATAGACGGCGTTCGCCCGGAATGAAGTATAGCCTATATTTATATTATAAAGCGGTAAAGTTTATTTGTTGGTTTGCAGGGGCTAATCCTCGGAACTACTGAAGCGATTTAAAAAGTAATGGAACAAAATAGACGGCGTTCGGCCGCAATCAATTATAGTCTATACCAATATTATAAAGCGGTCAAGTTTATTTCTTTGTTTGCAGGAGCTAATCTCCGAAACTACTGAGCCGATTTAAAAAGTAATGGTAAAAAAGACTGCGTTCGCTCGCAATCAAATATAGTCTATACCTATATTATAAATCAGTAAAGTTTATTTGTTTATTTGCAGGGGCTAATCTCCGGAACACCTGAAGAGATTTAAAAAGTTATGGTACGAAACAGACGGCCTTCTCCCGGAATGAAGTATAATCTATTCCAATATTATAAAGCGGTAAAATTTGTTTTTATGCAGGGGCTAATCTCCGGAACTATTGAAGATATTCAAAAAGTAATGGCACAAAATAGACGGCGTTCGCCCGGAATCAAGTATAGTCTATTCCAATATTATAAAGCGGTAAAGTTTATTTGTTTGTTTGCTGGGGCTAATCTCCGGAACTACTGAACCGATTTAAAAAGTAATGGAACAAAGTAGATGGCGTTCGCCCGGAATCAAGTATAGTCTATTCCAATATTACAAAGCGATAAAGTTTGTTTGTTTGCAGGGGCTAATATCCGGAACTACTGAACCGATTTAAAAAGTAATGGAACAAAATATACGGCGTTCGCCCGCAATCAATTATAGTCTATACCAATATTATAAAGCGGTCAAGTTTATTTGTTTGTTTGCAGGAGCTAATCTCCGGAACTACTGAACCGATTTAAAAAGTAATGGTTAAAAAAGACTGCGTTCGCTCGCAATCAAATATAGTCTATACCTATATTATAAAGCAGTGAAGTTTATTTGTTTGTTTGCTGGGGCTAACCTCAGGAACAACTGAAGAGATTTAAAAAGTAATCGCATAAAATAGACGGCGTTCGCCCGGAATCAAGTATAGTATATTCCAATATTATAAAGCGGTAAAGTTTATTACTTACCCATCATACGTAGTATAGGGTAAGTCTTGCAATCGTTTTGAAAATCGAAAAATTTTTTTGACGCATCTACACGTTTTAGATAGTGGAGATTCCAAAAAACATATTTTTAGAAAATTTTTTTTGCCGTCCGTCTCTCTGTCTGTCTGTCTGTCTGTCTGTCTGTCTGTCTGTCTGTCTGTCTGTCTGTCTGTCTGTCTGTCTGTAAACGCTCTATCTCCCGAACAAATTGAGATAGAGACTTGAAATTTTGTATGTGGTTAGTATGTAAGAATGGGACGAACCCTATTTAATATCAGTAACCTCGATTATCCGGAACTATTTTTTTCGGACTCTCGAAAATTTCGTTCTGATGAAAGGTATATAAAAATTTTCGAATTTTTTTGTTCTAAGGAATGGACGTAAAAGGCAATAAAATAACACACA
Source organism: Maratus speculifer (assembly GCA_964019185.1). Classification (NCBI taxonomy): domain Eukaryota; kingdom Metazoa; phylum Arthropoda; class Arachnida; order Araneae; family Salticidae; genus Maratus; species Maratus speculifer. The sequence continues at coordinate 14,132,253 of OZ025289.1, forward strand.
TTTTACATATAGAACGAAGTCGATCGGATTATTAGTTGCCGAGATATTTGTAATACTGTTTTCCACATTCTTCGATTTTTCATGGCCCTGTATTTCATTCAAATTTCAATTCAGAGGTATATTTTAATTGGAAATGAGACGCTTAATCCGACGCAGTTAATTGTTAGTAAATAGAATTATTATTTTTGGAGTTATAAGGATGTTTCTTTTACGCAGTTCAATACTACTTGAGTAGTTTGGCGTTTTATATAATTCGTCGAAATTGGTACATCAGCAGTTCTTTAATATAGCATTACTATGCATATTAACAATATTTAAATTTTGTTTATGAATTGCAGTGCATTGTACAAATAGTTTTCACATGTTTTATTTTCATATACATATCCATGATGGGTAAGTATTACGGTGGCCCCCAACGACTAGTTTGTTTGTTTGCTGGGGCTAATCTCCGGAACTACTGAACCGATTTAAAAAGTAATGGAACAAAGTAGACGGCGTTCGCCCGGAATCAAGTATAGTCTATTCCAATATTACAAAGCGATAAAATTTATTTGTTTTTTTGCAGGGGCTAATATCCGGAACTACTGAACCGATTTAAAAAGTAATGGAACAAAATAGACGCCGCGCCGTTCGCCCGGAATGAAGTATAGTCTATTCCAATATTATAATGCGGTAAAGTTTATTTGTTTGTTTGCTGGGGCTAATCTCCGGAACTATTGAACCGATTTAAAAAGTAGTGGAACAAAATAGACGGCGTTCGCCCGGAATCAAGTATAGCCTATATTTATATTATAAAGCGGTAAAGTTTATTTGTTGGTTTGCAGGGGCTAATCCTCGGAACTACTGAAGCGATTTAAAAAGTAATGGAACAAAATAGACGGCGTTCGCCCGCAATCAGTTATAGTCTATACCAATTTTATAAAGCGGTCAAATTTATTTGTTTGTTTGCAGGAGCTAATCTCGGGAACTACTGAACCGATTTAAAAAGTAATGGTAAAAAAAGACTGCGTTCGCTCGCAATCAAATATAGTCTATACGTATATTGTAAAGCAGTAAAGTTTATTTGTTTGTTTGCAGGGGCTAATCTCCGGAACAACTGAAGAGATTTAAAAAGTTATGGTACGAAATAGACGGCCTTCTCCCGGAATGAAGTATAGTCTCTTCCAATATTATAAAGCGGTAAAATTTGTTTTTATGCAGGGGCTAATCTCCGGAACTATTGAAGCGATTCAAAAAGTAATGGCACAAAATAGACAGCGTTCGCCCGAAATCAAGTATAGTCTATTCCAATATTATAAAGCGGTAAAGTTTATTTGTTTGTTTGAAGGGGTTAATATCCGGAACTACTGAACTAATTAAAAAATTTATAGTGCAAAGTAGATGTCGTTCGCCAGGAATCAAATATATAGTCTAATCCTGTCATGTCTTCAGAGATTTTGTTTGTTTATTTCATGGCATCTACATCAACGCGCTGTAACTCTAACTCAATGTAAATATTAAGCAAAAGTTTTGTTTTTGTATTCTGGTAGTTTCGGTTTTTTTTTTTTTTAGTTAAAATTTTTTGAGAGTTCTTGTTTGTGTGGAATAAATGTGTTTTTGATTTTTTTAAACGGCTGGATGTTTTTCGTTTGCAGACTCCAGAATTATTTTAATGTTATGATTTCTTAAATCTATTTTCAGCCTTATTCAATTACTGCTGTTCCAGACACGCTGCTTGCGTAATAGAGTTATCGTTGCATAAAGGATAACGTAATAAATCCCACCAGCACACAAAGCATCGTCTTCATCGGATGCGAACTGGCCTTTGCCATCGCGTCATCATGCTCGCATTGCTGAACATTGTTGTAAAGGACCCATTTCTCATTGCCCGTCACTAATCGATCCAAAACGGCTCGTTTTTGAGCCGCCCGAGTAAAGAAATTTCAGCAGAAGTTGCTCGATTTTGTTCCTCTCAGTCAGCAAATGGGGCACCCATATATCGAGCTTCAAATCGAAACTTATATTTTTTAAACGCCGAAAAGTAGTTGATCGGTGAACGTTAAGTGCTGTAGCAACTTCCTCTGTTGAAATTGACGGAGTATTTTTAACTAAAGTACGCACAATATCGACATCAATGTGTGAAGGTCGTCCGTCTTCAAGGTTGAATTCTCCGCAGCGAAATATCGCAAACCATTTTTTCAGTTTCTTTAGTTTGTGCTTGATTTTAACAAAACTCTTAATTGTTTTTTACAGCTTCTGCAATGCTAATTCTCTTCCGAAACTCGTAAAGCATAACATGCCGTAAATGAATTTAAGAGTAATAAAATATTACCATAAAATTGGATTTAAGAACAGTCTTTTCAAGATACAAAACTAATGAATTACAAAAAAGCTTTTCTTTGATTTCTTAAATAATTAAAAATAATTCTTTGATTTCTTAATTAATAAAAATAATTAAATATATTTTTCTATGAATACCCATATATATCTTTTTCAATTTACTGTATAACATCATAAACTAGTAAATCTGAAATAAATTTCCTTTTAAAGTAAAAAATAAAATAAAAAATGATAATAATAATAATAATAATAATAATAATAATAATAATAAATAATAAATAAAAGTAATAAATGACAAATAACTAAAACTTGTTAAAATTAACAGATGCTTGTTCTAAGTCAAGGTACTCGTATATTTCTAAATAAAACTTCAATGCATATAAATTAAATATTTTATTTTAATATATATTCCCCACTTCTCATTTTTTATTAGGTGCGTTCGTAATTATGCAAATACGTAGCACCTATAGTGGTCGTTCAGTCCGTCCGTCTGTCCGCATATAACAACGCAAAAACTACCCAACTGAATCGTTTGAAATTTAAAATACATAATCAGTACATAATTTTGTCGAGTCATTTCAAATTTTATGAAAATCGGACGCATAGATCAATTACAGGGACAATCAAAAGTATTCAATTACATTATGGTCAAAGGGAAAAAAGTTTCAAATGCATTTTAATCGTTTGAAATTTAAAATACATAATTATTACATAATTTTGTCGAGTTATTTCAAATTTTTTGATAATCGGATGCATAGATCAATTACACGGGCAATCAAATTATTCAATTACATTATAGTCAATGGGAAAAAAGTTTCAAATATATTTTAATGGTGTCACAGTCCTTCGAACTTAATAAAATTTATGTGCAATTATAAAGTACATATTATAATATACATTTTACATAATTTGTCGTGCAAAGAACATTTGTTATTGATTTATAAGGCCACACAAAAGTATTCCGTTACATAATTGTATAGGGAGAGCATTGTTTGATGAGCGTTTTAATTGTAATATGAGATATTGATATATGAGAGTAATATTTTTAAAACTTCGCTATCGTACGAACGCACCACATTTGCTACGCTTCACGTGCAATTTCCAACTTGTTTATTTTCTATTATTTTTTTTTTCAAATTAAAGTAGCTTATGATTTTATAATCATAAAGTGAAAATTCTATGGGTAGTTACAGAAAGGTCACATAATAGTATTAATCATAATTATTATTATTATTTAAAGAATACATAAGAGTGCTTTTAATATATTATTCAGAAAAACGAAAGAAAAATGTAAAATTAATTTAAAGAAACTTTCAAGATGTTATTGTTTTAGGATTAACCAGTAGGTGGCACTCGTTTCTAGTGTGGAAGGAGCCTGTAGTTTGTATATCCTGGAGCGTTGTGCGATTTAGCGCTCACCTAAAAAAAAGAAAAAATCCATGTTCGACAATCGCCATTTTTGGTTGAGCGCGCAGACCTAGGCCCGTGTTGCCAGTGGGCTACTTTTTACTTTCTTCTATCTTTACAAGAAGAAAGTATTGGATTCATGAAAATTTTCGACTTCCGGTTTTCGACGGATTTATACGTTTTAGAAGGTCCTGAACACGTTCTGATTTTTAGAAAATGTCTGTCTGTGAGTCTGTCCGTCTGTCTGTGTGTCTGTCTGTATGTGACAAAAAATTTGTGGGCGCTCTATCTCAAGAACTAATGCTCGAAATTTCATAAAATTTTATATTCTGTTAGACCTTGATATGAATTAGTGCCTATTGGTTTTTGGTGAAAATTGGCCTGCAGGTGGCGCTGGTATACTACGTTTTTCATGATTTTCAAGATTGCTATATCTCAAGAACTAATGCACACAATTTCACCAAACTTCAGATTCTGTGACCCCTTGATATACATAGACGCTGATTAAGTTTTGGTGCAAATTGGCCAGCAGGTGGCGCTGCTATGCCACGTTTTTCATGATTTCCATGATAGCTATATCTCAAGAACTAATGCACAGACTTTCACCAAACTTCAGATACCGCGATACCTTGAGATACATAGCCGCTGATAAGGTTTTGGTGTGAACTGCCCTATAGGTGGCGCTGCTATGCTACATTTTGCACAATTTTTGCGATAGCTATATCTCAAGAACTAATGCAGAGAACGTCATCAAATTTTAGTTTATTTTACACTAAAATATATAACATAATTAGACGCTGATTACATTTTGGTATTAACCTTGCAACAGGTGGTGCAGCTATGCTGCAATTTGCACGATTTTTCAGATAGCTATATCTTAACAACCAACACACAGAATTTCATCAAACTTCAGATTTTGTTACAAAATGACATATATAACATAATTACACGATGATTACGTTTTGTTATAAATCCTTCATCTGATGGTGCTGCTGTGCTATATTTTGAACGTTTTTTTAATCTAGCTATATCTCAAGAACTAATGCACAGAATTTCATCAAACTTCAGATTCTTTTACACCATAACATAATTAGACGCTTTTTTACGTTTTGGCATAAATTGTCCAAAATATGGTGTTGCTGTGCTACGTTTTGCAAATTTTTTGTTATAATTATATCTCAAGAACTAATGGACGAAATTCCATCAAAGTTAAGATTCTGTTAGGTCTTGACATCAATAGATGCTTATTAGGTTTTAGTATAAATTACCCACCAAGAGGCACTACTAAGCTCATTTTCTTAGAATATTAATTAAATTTTGCGTTTTAGGCTTTTCGGATACAGAATCTCATTAGGATAGGTCAAATGTTCGAGGAAATTCGATAGTCGGTAACTTTGGGGTCACCACTTTTTTTTTTTTTTTTTTTTTTTTTTTTTTTTTTTTTTTTTACTAACTAGTTTAAAATTCAGATTTGTTTATTGGCACCACTTTTTTGAAACGATAAATTATCTTTTCTTTTCGCCTTAATTATCATGCCAATGAATAAGGCCCATTTTATCATTTGTAAAAAATTGTGCCAATCAAGAATATCTAAATTAAAAAAAAGTAGGCCATCTGGCAACACTGATCTAGACTTCAGGGATCGGTGACTGGAGGGTCAAGATTCTACAATTTAAAAGTTAAAAGACAAAACATTCCTGAACGTATTCTGTTCTCCTATTTGGATGAACCTTTTGGAAAGACGAGAGATGATTAATGATTTAAATAATAATAATAATAATAATCACAGCTATAGTTAAACATGTAATACTGAAACAGTGTGTAGGTGTGTGTAACAAACTCAATAAAAATAGCAATTTTTTTTCTTAATCCCCTGACCGCCCAGCAAAAGAGTAAAATTTTGACGGTGTTTTCTCTTTAATTCATTAAAAATATTAAAAAAAGATGTTTTCTTCAACCTGATACAAAATATGTTATTACGTATAGGTGTGTAATCTTTGAGAGAATCAATCCTAACTTAATTTTTCAAAACTGGGTTTTATTTGTAGAATTATATTAATTTAAATATTGCTTATGTTGCTGTGAAACCTGCAGCTTAGTGTGCGGAAAAATCCGGTATCAGCAGTCAGGAGGTTAAGATGTTTCTGTCACCTTTCGAATAGTCATGGAAATTTGAATTAAGTTATTATCTATTTTAATATTCTATTTCCTTGGCAAAAGTATAATATTTGGTTTACTTCTCAGAAAAAATTTCTGCAATTAAAAATATTTAAATTATAATTTTTAAAATATTAATAAGATCCTTTCCAAACTAATGTTAACATTAATATTCTAAATTTTTCCGTGAAAAAATTTTCTTTATTCATTTTGATACAAGTTAAAAATGAAAATATAATCTCCAAATGTCTCATCTTTTCAACTAGAATGGAAATTTGGGCTCCTCGATTCTTTATTTCTGACCATTCTAGCGTTCGGCAAATTTCTTTAAAACATTTTCATGAAAATGTTGGTGGAGGAAATTTGACTTCCAAGAACAAATTATACTAATAAAATTTGCATTAAAAAATAACCATAGTTGAAATTCTAACTGTGTAAAAACTGTGCATATCTCCTCTCATTATATAAATTTGATTTAACGCAATCCAATATTCAAATTTAACCCTTCCTCACACCAATTCAGAAACTGTTACCTTTCGATTACATTCGGATATCTCCCACAGACCAATTTCTTCAGTACCTCTATATACAACAATAATCTTTGCTGTGTTTTTCTATAAGTAACATTTGCATGATTACGCAATTCAATAATATTCGATTACACAATAAATATTTTATGTAATAAATAATATCTTCAGTTTTTTCCAAAATATCTTTTAAAAGATACAGTCAAAGTTGGAGTTTTATGTCAAATTTCGGTTTAGGATAGCACGGGAAAGGAGAAAATAAACTGACGGCGCGGGCAAATTCTGTTACTATAATGAGAAATTATCGACTGATCCCAGAATTTGAAAACTGTAACAGAACTGTAAACGGTTTTTAGTCCCATTCAAAAAGACTGTCACGCATTACGTGACTTGAGTTCTGCTGAATTAAAAAAGTAGCTGCAGTTTTTTTTTCGTTTAAAAAAAATCTGGCAACATTAGTTCTTTTAAAAAAGTTCTATTCTAACAAGGAAGGTCTCCATGCGGGCATACTGAGAAAATTCAGAAAAAATTACAGAATGTCCTTCTCATGTGGATATATATATGTTTGTAAAAAGAAATTTGGGCAGAATCCCGATATAATGTTCGAGAAAAAATAAGGAACATTTCTTTTATTTGGCGATTTATCACCGTTTAGCAGCAAAATAAAATTTCAAAAAATAATTTACGTCAAATACTTTTCAAGGTAAAAATGTTGCATGTTGAACTTTTTTAAAGAAATTTTGTTTATTATTATATTTATTTACTTTAGTTTCGTGAGCTTTAGTTTTTTTAAACTAAATTTTCATTTTAAATTCATTATGACAAAAATAAACAGTGAAATTTTATAAATTAAAACAAAATCTAAATTATTTAAAATTGGTTCAATCTCAAAATTAACAGATATCTAATTGACTTCTGTCGATACAATTTTGTTGCTATGGAAACAAAAACTTCTCCGATATTGAAATGCATTACTGCAGCATTCTTCATCTGACCTTTATTTTGTCATACGCTTAAATATATGAAAAAATACCTTTCAATATGAAAGTATTTTTTATATAAGGAATTATTTTTAAGTAATAAAATTAAACAACTACAGCAAAAGCAGCAGAAATATGTAATATAAAATACATCGATGTGTCAAACTCTCTCATTGTTCAAATTCATTAAATAAAATTGACACGTATTCTAAAATTTAATTGTCAAGAAATTTTCGAAAGTATCTAATATTAATAAAAATATAGATTTTGATTAAGTATTACAAGACCTTTCTAACATTATTCAACATGACACACAATCACATGCAAAAGAAAAAAAAAACCTCTTTTCTTTTCTTATTTTTTTAAATATTTCTGAGTTGCAATTAATCTCTAAATGAAAATGATGAAAATAAAGTGACCTCCGTTTTCACTTTTTTAATAGTGAACCCTCAAAAATATCAATTAAAAGAAGATCAAAGACTTTAAATTGTTGTGATTGGGGAGAACGGCACAAATGAGGGGGAACGAGAATTTCGGGGAGGAATTTCGATGACATTCCTTTCAAAAGCGATAACTACCGAAAGGAGCATTTTAGATATTTTAAAGGATTCTTCACCTTGTTAGCAATGAATTTCACTTAACCCTAAGTTTGGCTGATTGTATCCAATAAAGTATGAAGTAAAATACTTCTTATATATGAAATATGCAAAACCAAAATAATTAAAGCATACGCTCAAAAGCTTTTCTTCCACGCGATACAGCTCATATAAGAAATAGAATTGTTTCATATTAACCAACTTTCGAGTCGACTTTCGAAAGGCAAATCCATATCTCCTCCACCACTGTAACCCTTACGACGGAACTTTGCCGAATCTGTGTTCGTCGTGGCCGAGTTTTCAGCCACTCAGCCTTCTATCCTAATTTGGTACAATTAGCTATGAGTAGCCGATTTTCTTGAATATAATCCCAAATAAAGGTATCAAGAATAAAGTGTTACCTATCTTTTTTATTGTATTCTTTATTGTACATTTTTTACAGTGTGAAACTTACAATTAAATTGTTGTCTGAATATTTACCGGCATTATATTCAGAAGAAATATTGTTGGACTAAGAATTTTTCTCGTCATAATTATGTTTGATACGAAGGAATGATTTGCTATAATGAGGAGTGACTTCCATGTTTCATACGCAAATTAAAAACTCGTTTTTGCGCTACAAATAATGATAGTGTAAAAAATCTTTCAAGATTTTTTTATTGTTCTTACAATTTTCTGTACTGAAATACCTAACATAAAATAAACATAAAACTAAAAATGCTTTTTTTTTTTGTTTAATGATATATAAAAACTCTCTTTTATATGCATTTAGTTGTTTTTTTTAATCACGCTACTTTCATGACCGTAATTCCTATTGTTACGAAATATTTCCATTACAATACGTTAATTCAGCGTGCCACTAGATTATGGAAAAAATCATTGCTTAAAACTGCGCTCGTTAAGGCGTACGAAATAATGAAATTATTTTTTAAATGCAAATTTTTGCATTGTTTCTTTTCTGTTCTTATTTTTTTTATGTACGAGTGAGATTTTTTTAAAACATTCTTTAGGATTTCCAAATTGTTTTCTTAACATATAATCAAACTTCAATTAATATTAAATCGGAGATCCAAGCGCTACACCACAAAAATAGTGATTTTGAGCCCTACATTTTAATAGTATTCTTTGCTGTATTAAATCTCAGAAATCATGTAATTCGAGGAATGCTATTAAAATTTAGTGGGACCAATCGATCATATGTGGAGATACGTTTGCAACCCTCTATTAAATTATTAATTCATAAAAGACTATTTTTTAAAAACCTTGTTATATTCTTAAAGTTTTATTTTTGTTTTATATTTTTACTTTTTTGTAATTAAAATAATTTTTATTGCTACAGTTTCACAGTCTGTTGGCATCATCTTCAAAGTCGTGGAACTTTATTTGAGGTATAATTAATTCAATCTTTCTTATGACTCGTACATTTTTTTACGTGGAAAGTCGTGGAACTGCGTTTGACGCATAATTAATTTCATCTTTCTTGTGACTCGTACATTCTTTTAACCATTAAGGGTGTTCTAAAATCAAAAAGGGAAAAATTGTGATATAAGTTTTATTTTATTTTTGTTCGGAAATGCATGAAACAGATGTTGTCATTCAGAAACTCTCTAATCACATTCAATTTTCTGTTTTTTAAAATACGCAATGGACTTTGTATAACAAGCCATCAAAATTGAAGTTTTGAACTGCATTTTCTGACGAAAACAAAAAAAACAGTCGACGAAAGGAAAAACAAGTTAGAAATTGCACGTAAAGCGTAGCAAATGAGGTGCGTTCATTGATAACGAAGTTTTAAAATATTCAGATCTTGCTGATACAGTAGAGCGGACTTTGGATACAGTATAGTGGTCGAAATCTTTGTGTTCCTGTAAATATGCAGGGAGTAATTTTTATTATACTTCGTTAACGTATATCTTATTCATAAAATGTGAAGTAGGTTAATATAATTAAAACACGCCCCAAACAATGCTTCCCCCAAACAATGTTTCCCCCAAACAATGTTTCCCCCAAACAATGTTTATAACATTATTTAGTGGAATACATTTTTGTGGCCCTGAAATTTAATTATAAATATTCTTTGCATCACAGATTATACAAAATGTATTTTTAGTACATATTTCATAGATTCATGTCAATTCTGTTATATTCAAATGAGTGTAACACCATTAAAATGCATTTGAAACTTTTCCCCCATTGATCGTAATGAAACGGAATACTTTTGATTGTCCCTGTAATTGATCAATGCATCCGATTTTCATAACATTTGAAATGACTCGACAAAATTACGTAATAATTATACGTTTTAAATTTCAAACGATTAAAATGCATTTGAAACTTTTTTCCTCATTGACCGTAATGTAACGGAATCCTTTTGATTGTCCCTGTAATTGATCTATCCATCCGATTTTCATAAAATTTGAAATGACTCGACAAAATTATGTAATAAATATACGTTTTAAATTTCAAACGATTAAAATGCATTTGAAACTTTTTTCCTCATTGACCGTAATGTAACGGAATCCTTTTGATTGTCCCTGTAATTGATCTATCCATCCGATTTTCATAAAATTTGAAATGACTCGACAAAATTATGTAATAAATATACGTTTTAAATTTGAAACGATTAAAATGCATTTGAAACTTTTTTCCTCATTGACCGTAATGTAACGGAATCCTTTTCATTGTCCCTGTAATTGATCTATCCATCCGATTTTCATAAAATTTGAAATGACTCGACAAAATTATGTAATAATTATGTATTTTAAATTTCAAACGATTCGGTTGGGTAGTTTTTGCGTTGTTATATGCGGACAGACAGACAGACAGACGGACAGACGGATGGACAGACAGACAGACGGACAGACGGACGGACTGAGCAACAACAATAGGTGCTACGTATTTACATAATTACGAACGCACCTAAAAATAACATGATCGTGTGACAAAAATTGTTTATTACTGGGTAGGTAATTTTATTATCATAAAATGGAAAATTAAGTTCGATTCCATATCGCTTTCATAGTCAAGCCTTCCAATTTTAATACTTTCGGTTAAAAAACGAATTTGTCAATGTGTCAAAACGCTTGTTGAGCAGAGTATATGAGAACATAAGCATAAGGCTGCGAGTCAATCAATTAAAGATTTCCCCTCTCTAATGGTAGGTCCATGGACGTATGATTCATTCGTATATTTAAAATAGCTCCTAAGAAAATTAATACGTTAAATTTATTTTTCTATGAACGCTTTTTATAAGATGTCTCTTTTTTCCTGATTTGTCAAAATACTTTTCAAATAGATACCTAATTTTATGCGAAACATTAATTTCATACTCACAGTCCACAATCTTTTAATCTACACTATAAAAATCCGACCGTATGTATGTATGGGAAGCTATCTCCTCCGATACCGGACGCCGAGAAACGACGCTTTTGTTATGAATTGAAGGGAGAAAATCCTGGGATCCCATTTGTCTGTCTGTCTGTCAGCATGTTGTTCTGTACTTAAGAGCCCACAATAGTCACAGAAAAAGTACGCAAAAAGACCCGGATGATTATGTAAAGTCTATGGGAGCGTTCTTTTCTAATATCTCGCTCAAATTTTAATATTTTTACATGATTTTTTTTGCATAGGCTAGCTTAGAACGATCTACAACCGGGCTAGTTTTTACTTTTTCAGTTTTGGTTTCAGATTTTTTTTTTAAATATTTTAACTTTCAAAACCGGTTTAAACCGGTTCTAAAATTGACACTATCACAATATAAAAAATATATGAGCAAAATGGAGAAAGTAAAACTTAGCCCGGTTGTAGGTCGTCCTAAGCTATCCTATGCAAAAAAAATCATGTAAAAATATTAAAATTTGAGCGAGATATTAGAAAAGAACGCTCCCATAGACTTTACATGATCATCCGGGTCTTTTTGTGTACTTTTTCTGTGACTATTGTGGGCTCTTAAAATATAGAACAGAGATGTTACAGTCACATTTGTAAAAATATGACTGCAGACGTCACAGCACAAAACACGCTATCTACGAAACGCATGACGACGCGCAAAACAATTAGTTAAACATTCATAAAATTACTTTAGCGCAAAAGAACATCTCTAAGGGAGGTGTATATCGAACACACATCCCAATCTTACATCTTACTCTCAACTAACTAAATTACTTCACTTCATTTCATGTCTTTTAGAAAGGAAGGCAAATTATCTCAGGATATTTTGCCGAAAGTGGCAATAGCGCCACCTATAGATTCTATAATTTAGGGAAGGCAGTCATCTTGTTACATGTATATTTGTTTACTTTATGCGTACAAAGTTAATAATATATACTTTGTCTTCCCCTAATAGGCGGGAATGGTTGTTATGCGCGAGAATCGCTCTATCATTTTTAAAATCTTCTAGAAAAAAATGTTTTTGTTGAAAATTTCATAGTCTAGACGAAAATAAAACGCATTTTTATGTAAGTATTTTCTTAAAATGCAATAATGAATAAATTGATGAAAAAAGTTAAAATATTGCGTAACTGATAAATTTTGAAAAAAAAATAGCGTAAGAATAGTGGAACTCTTTTGAAAGCATATTTTTAACATAATATTAAAATAACTAAGCTAATATTTAATGAGTTATGGCATTTTTCCTGTATAATTATACAAAAATTACATTTTGTGAAAAAAAAAAAAGAAAAAAAATCAGCTTTCAATTCAGTTTTACAAAGTATGTAAGAAATATAAATGTATAAGAAGCTCCAGAATCGTAAAATTACACTCCCTTTTTTTTTAATTTTGGCTGAAAAAGACGTTGTAAACGCACGTATTTATCTTACAAGGAAGGTCTCCATTGGGGGCATACTCAGAATTTTTTGAAATAAATACGAATTAAACTACTCATGTAGGTAATAAAGGATCAGTGAAAATTAGCGGCGGAATTACATTATTAGATATGTAAAAAAATAAAATAGTTTGGAATAATTGGCGTGAAAAGCTGAAAGCGACGCGGGATTTGGCGAACAGTGCATTTCTTCGCCAAAAGCAGACGATTTTAACGAATCTGAAAATTGATTTTAATTGACTTCACTGTTTAACCTGTAAACCCCACATAAATGTGGGTTAGTTCAAACTTAAAGTTAAAATGTTAGCGTTATATTACACATTCTTTAATAAATGTGTACTTTTTAAGTAAATAAGATTTCTCTATTATCAATATCCCTGTGAGATTCCTTTTTAAATTTTACACTTGATTCATGTGGATATGTTTCATTATCTCTATATTAGTAACAAAATTAACCTTTAATTGCTGTTAGCGATCTCACTAAACGCTACTTTTTTTGTCAAATTTTAAATTTTAACTTGTAGTTTTCAATTTAACTATAGGTACAACTGAAATTCCCTTTCGTTGGAAGTCCTCGTAGTATTGTTAGAAATATTTAAATACATTAACTTTAATTAGACTTAATTCTGTGCAAAAAGTTTAGAGCAGAAACAGTACTCTATGAGTTTTAATAATTATAGATCGCTTTTTAACCTTTAAATAATGTTACCGGTCCCACAGACCATTTCTTTTTGCATTTTTTATAGTTTAACTTGTAATTGTCAGTTTAAAAACAAACACTACCAAAGTTTTGTTTCATTTGGAACTTTAGTACTATTACCAGACACTTTTAAATAATTAAATATTACTTATAATCGTCTTATACAAAACGTTTAGTACAAAATACCATTCTATGAGATAATCGTGCCTTTTATTCATTTTTTGATCTTACGATCTCACAGACCCCTTCACATTTATTACGTTACAATTTATATCACATCAGTTGAATTTTGAAAATTTAAAAAAACAGAACACTGAGAAAGCGGACAAATAAAATTTAGAATTCAGTTGAACAATAAAATGGAAATTTAATATAAACCTGATTTTGAAAATGTATTGTTACGAATTTTGTAAATAGTTAGTGTTTGTACTGTAAAATAATGTAAATAATCTTATTAAGCTCCATTTCTTTACTAATATTAGTTTTTGTTACACTGTCTCTGTTATCAAGCAAACTTGTCTATTATTTTCAGTGAATGTCTATGGCAGCATTGCGAAATATTAGAGATATCGCCAAGTTGGCGTCACTTTTGGCGACTAATTTTGGTCGCCAAATTTGGCGAAAAACTTGGCGACTGTTGGCGATGGTAACCCTTCCCTCTCTATGGTAACCCCCCCTTAGGTCTATTGATACATTGAATGTTTTCCCTTGGTTTCTGGATTTTTCTAGAAGGTTGTAGAAATTTCTGGCGCATGCTACGACCTTATATATAAGGAGAGCAATGCGAGCTGTTGTTTTTATTATTTACCAGTCAGTCATTGAGTGAACTTCTAGGGTATTGTTTAAGCAAGTTTGCTTAAGCTTTATTTACGTTATTTTGAATGTGATTTTAGTGTTGAGACGTTGTATGAAAAGTCTCTGGGACCTATATCTGCACTTGTACGATAGATTTGAACAGTTATTTTTGAATATCTACTAATATTTGTGAGTTTCGAAGACTCTGTTGTTTTGAAGATCTGTAAATAAATTATTTTCTACTTTTCTAAGAGAAAAGAGTTTGAAGTTGTCTAACCATAAGATCGAAAGAACCCTATATACGCTGGAACATTTGGTGTCAGGAGTCGGGATCTTATGGCGAAAACAAGAACAATGGACGGACAACTGAAAGAACTGTTAGAAGCTATTAACGGATTAAGAACAGAGCTGACCAATAAAATTGATAAAGGCCAAGAAGAGTTGGCGGATAAAATGAATAAAGTCCAAGAAGAGTTGGCGGATAAAATAAATAAAGGCCAAGAAGAGTTGGCGGATAAAATGAATAAATGCCAAGAAGAAGTGACCGAAAAGATTAATATAGGCCAAGAAGAAATGAAGAAAACTTTAGAAAAAAAGTTCTCGTCGGTAGAGAGACGAATAGAGGAAGTAGAAGAGAAAATTCAGAATGAAGTTAGTAATGAAAAAAAGAAAATGGAAAGGAAAATAGAGGAAGTAAAAGAGAAAATTCAGAATGATGTTAGAAATGTTGAAGAGAAAATGGAAGGGAAAATAGTTGAAGTAGAAGAAAAACTAAATAAAAGAGTACAAGATCTTGAGAAGAAGCTTTCAGCGTCCAGTGGTACTTATGAAGAATTTAGGAATCCGCCTGCTTCTCCCGTGCACATCAAGCTGTCGACATACGACGGAAAGAGTTCCTGGCAAGTTTACAAGACCCAATTCACCATTGTAGCCGAAACGAACAAATGGAGTGACGAGGTGAAAGCTTGTCAACTGGCAGCATCTTTGAGAGGAGAAGCCGCCGACGTGCTGCAAACATTGCCCGATATGACGCAACTCAATTTTGAGACTCTAAATTGTGCACTTGAAATGAAATTCGGCGAAAAATTCTTTAAAGATTATGCGAGAATACAAATGAAGAGCCGCCATCAAAAGTCGAATGAAACCCTTCAAGAGTTCACCTCGGAAATAGAATGTCTGGCAAATTTAGCATTCATTCACTGCCCAATAAATGTACGGGAGATGCTCTCACTGCAGTACTTTGTAGACGGAATAAAAGATCCAGAAGTGCAGAGAGCGGTACGAATGGCAGATGTACAGGATTTAAAGGCTGCATTACTATATGCCTTAAAGTTGGAAGCAGCTACACAAACCAGCCGAAGAGATCGTCATTCAGTCCGAGGGGCAACGGTGAACAAAAGCTCAGACACTGAGAGCGACCTCTTGAAAGAAATTAGGAAAATAAGTCAAGAGATTGAAGCTTTAAAATATGGAAGAACAAGTTAAAGAAGACAGAATCTCATGTGCTGGGGATGCGGTGATACAGGACATCTCCTAAGAAATTGCCCCAAAATCCACGAACGCGAGATAAATTCAAACAGTCAGCAGGAAAACTAAATTTTGGCCATCTCGCGGGGCGGAGGTTGCCAGAGAATGAAAAGCCCCACCTGAAGATCCTCCAGATATCAGAAATGAGTGGCGGTGATAATGAATTATATGTGATAGGCTTTATTAACGGAATTAAGTGCCGGATGATTGTGGATACAGGAGCCAATGTAACAATAATAAGAGAAAATTTGGCTCGAAAATTGAATTGTAAACTCATCTGGACTCCACCATGTGTTACCCTGCAAACTGTGACGGGCGACAAGATAGTCATATATGGAAAGGCCAATTTAACCATCAACTTTGGAGGAACGAAATATTATCATACGGCATATGTGGCTGACATAACAGATCCTTGATAATCGGGCTAGATTTTCTGAAGAAGGTTGGCTTCAAACTTGATTTCAAAAGTAACAAAATGCTCTCAAAATTTGAAGAAATAAGTCTTTTTGGATTAAATAACGAAATTGAATGTAAACAAACAGTAATAGCCAAAGAATACATCAATCTAGATCCAAGAACAGAATTTTTAGTTCCAGCTGTAATTAAAAATGAAACTAATTACCGATTTGTCCATATAGATTATCCAGAAGACAATAGTACACAAGCAGGAGTATTGGTGGCTTCTTCTGTAGTAGACCTCTCGAAAAAGACCATTCCAGTCAGAATTGCTAACATCAGTGATAAGACGAGGACTATCAAGAAGGGAGAGGTGATAGCATCATGTGCTCCTGTGACGTGCATAAGTCAAAATTCCAGTCATTCTGAGGAATCTTCAGATAATTTATTCAAGGATTTGTTACAAAATACGGACTTAGATCCAAACCAGAGAGATGCTGCTGAAAGTTTAATTTCCCACACATCTGAAGACTTTGGACGAACTAAAATGGCACAACACCGAATTGACACGGGAGATCATTCTCCTATTAAACAGCACCCTAGACGATTACCTTTTGCCAAGCAAGAAGAGATGCAAAATTTAATTAAGGTTATGGAAGAAAATGACGTCATTGAACCATCAACAAGTCCATGGGCGTCTCCCATTGTATTATTAAGAAAGAAGGATGATTCTACAAGATTTTGTGTAGATTACCGCCGACTGAATGACGTCACTAAAAAGGATAGTTACCCTCTACCAACGATTGACGACACTCTTGACACACTTGTGGGCAACACCTGGTTCTCGACTCTGGATCTGAAGAGTGGTTACTGGCAGATAGAGATCCATCCCAACGACCGCGAGAAGACTACCTTCACAACGGGACAAGGATTATGGCAATTCAAGGTAATGCCTTTTGGTCTATGTAATGCACCTGCAACTTTTGAAGCCTTATGGAAACGGTTCTCCGGGGGCTGTCATATGAGGCATGTCTTGTTTATTTAGACGATATCATAATCATAGGAAAATCTTTTGATGAACATCTGAACAACCTCAGGCGGGTGCTACAAAAGTTAAAGGAAGCTAATTTGAAGTTAAGCCCTTCGAAGTGCAGTTTGTTTCGCAATGAAGTCGCCTACCTTGGACACATCATTTCGGCGGAAGGAGTTTGGACTGATCCGAAGAAGATATCAGCCGTGAAAAATTGGAGTCGTCCAGCAGATGGTTACCAGCTGCGAAGTTTTCTAGGAATATGCACCTATTACAGAAAATTTGTCAAAGGCTTCTCGATGATTGCAAGACCACTTCATAAATTAACAGAAGCCAATCAAAAATTTATGTGGACACAGGAATGTGACGCTGCTTTCGAAAAGCTTAAGGAGGCCTTAACATCCACTCCAATTCTGTCATATCCTCAAACCGGTAAACAGTTTATACTTTATACGGATGCGAGTAACGAAAGCATTGGCGCTGTACTGTCCCAGGAAATCGATGGCCAGGAGCGTGTTATCGCCTATTTCAGCAAGTGCTTATCAAAGGCAGAGCGAAACTACTGCGTAACAAGAAAAGAGCTTCTTGCGGAAGTGAAAGCTTTACACCATTTTCATCATTATCTTTACGGTCGAAAATTCCTGATCCGAACTGATCATGCTTCTCTAACTTGGCTATTGAATTTTAAGAACCCTGATGGCCAGATAGCCAGGTGGATACAAAAGCTTCAAGAGTACGATATGGAGATACGCCATCGAAAAGGCTCATCACATGGAAAAGCAGATTCTCTCTCAAGAAGACCCTGCTCAGAGAATTGTAGATACTGAGACCGGGTTGAGAAGAAATTTAATGTCAAAGGTCCTATAGAAAGACAAGTTACAACTGGTTCTACATCATCGCAAGATCAGTGGTGTGACGAGAGCCTGCGTAAAGATCAACTTGCTGATTCTGAAATTAAGCCAATTCTAGAGCTGAAAAAGGTGTCCAACTGGAAGCCCAGCATGCAAGACATGGCCAATTACCATCCTACGACTAAACGTTATTGGGCTCTTTGGGATTCCCTACATTTGAAGAACGGTATCTTGTACCGAAAATGGGAGTCTGATGATGGAAAGACATGTAGATGGCAACTACTACTCCCTAAGTCGAGAATTTCTGTGGTCCTTCAAGAATTGCATGGTAGTCCCACAGGAGGTCATTTTGGTGTAATAATTACCCTGCAGAAGGTTCGAGAGAGTTTCTACTGGAATAATGTTCGCAGTGACGAGGAGAAGTGGTGTCGAACTTGTGACACCTGTGTAGCACGTAAAGGTCCAAAGAGGCACACCCGTGGACGATTGCAGCGTTATAATGTAGAAGCTCCTTTTGAACGAATTGCTCTTGACATCTTGGGTCTTCTTCCTAGAACATCTGATGGCAATAAGTACATTCTCGTTGTCATGGACTACTTTTTTAAGTGGCCTGAAGCCTACTCCATTCCTAATCAAGAGGCGGTAACCGTAGCAGACATACTAGTTCAACACTGGGTTTCCAGATACGGATTTCCTCTTCAAATCCATTCCGATCAAGGAAGAAACTTCGATTCGACTGTGTTTAAGGAAATGTGTGGACTACTCGGCATGGACAAAACTCGAACTACACCTCTACATCCTCAATCGGACGGCATGGTGGAGCGTTTCAATCGTACCATCCTAAATAGCTTCTCTCTCCTGGTGTCTAGAGACCAACAGGACTGGGACAAGAAATTGCCTCTTTTCCTGCTTGCCTACAGGAATGCCACTCATGAGGCCACTGGTTACTCCCCTTCTCAAATGCTCTTTAGTCATGATCTTCGTCTGCCTGCGGATCTTTTGTTTGGCCGTCCTCCTGACGCTCCTTTGTCGCCTGAAGAATACGTGGATGGACTCGACTCACGGATTGAGGAGATTCATCGTCTAGCGATTAACCGAATCGGACTGGCATCGAAAAAGATGAAGACACGGTACGACACAAAGGCAACTGGACATGAGTTCAACGAAGGTGGCAAAGTTTGGTTGTGGAATCCCATACGTCGTAAGGGACTGTCGCCAAAATTACAAAGAAACTGGGACGGTCCTTACACAGTCGTCAACAGGCTGAATGACGTCGTCGTACGCATACAAAAATCGCCACACACCAAACCCAAGGTCGTAGACTATAACCGGCTAGCTCCTTATTTTGGCCAAAGTGATTAGAAATTCAAAACTGGAATTTCAGACCATGGTCATGAAAGTCACTTTTGTAAATATGTAAATAGTAATTAGTTCTTATTTATGAAAATCTTATTATTATTATTATTTATTTATTTATTTGTTTATTTATTTTAAGTGTTTTCCACTAACTCAAGGATTGCACTGCCCGGGACGTGCAGTCTTTGAGGAGGGGGTAGTGTTACGAATTTTGTAAATAGTTAGTGTTTGTACTGTAAAATAATGTAAATAATCTTATTAAGCTCCATTTCTTTACTAATATTAGTTTTTGTTACATTGTCTCTGTTATCAAGCAAACTTGTCTATTATTTTCAGTGAATGTCTATGGCAGCTTTGCGAAATATTAGAGATATCGCCAAGTTGGCGTCACTTTTGGCGACTAATTTTGGTCGCCAAATTTGGCGATATATCGCTAAGTTGGCGACAAACTTGGCGATTGTTGGCAATGGTAACTCTTCCCTCTCTATGGTAACCCCCCTTAGGTCTATTGATACATTGAATGTTTTTCCTTGGTTTCTGGATTTTTCCAGAAGGTTGTAGAAATTTCCGGCGCATGCTACGAGCCTATATAAGGAGAGTAATGCGAGCTGTTGTTTTTATTCTTTACCAGTCAGTCATTGAGTGAACTTCTAGGGTATTGTTTAAGCAAGTTTGCTTAAGCTTTATTTACGTTATTTTGAATGTGATTTTAGTGTTGAGACGTTGTATGAAAAGTCTCTGGGACCTATATCTGCACTTGTACGATAGATTTGAACAGTTATTTTTGAATATCTACTAATATTTGAGAGTTTCGAAGACTCTGTTGTTTTGAAGATCTGTAAATAAATTATTTTCTACTTTTCTAAGAGAAAAGAGTTTGAAGTTGTCTAACCATAAGATCGAAAGAACCCTATATACGCTGGAACAGTATGAATTAGAATATCGAAAACATTTTGATATCGTTTTATTTATAAAAGTTTAAAATATTTTTTCCATTAGTATTAAAAAAGAGAGATCAGTTAAGGGTATCGGACACCCCCAATTCTTTAATTCAACAATTTCAATAATAACAATAATGTTGTCTTATACGTAAAGTAAAAGAAAAACCCTTCGGCTGTAGTTCCGTCACCGTAAGGAATCAAGGGGGTATTAACGCCAAGGAATAGCGCTATTACCCCGATATACTCATTGCGAAGTTCATATTAAATTACAAACTATCTCGCGAACATATCCCAAAATTTTCTACAACATTTTGAAAGTACATGGAATGCACTACAAATTCAAATAGTAAACAAAATATTTCCTGGTAAATATATACACTTCATATCACAGAACTTACCTCTCAAATTTTCGATCAAGCATTAATTTTAGTTGCTTCTCTCCTCTAAGTTGCTTCTAAAAGACCTACAAATTATTTTAAGCGGTTGTTTGTCTTATATGACTTAGAGACCTTTTGCGCAGACACCATAGGTGCCATTTTCCGGATTATTTCATTATTATGCGTAATATTATCATTTGGCGTTATTACCCCACCTGGCGTCTTTACACCAAAACACCTTATTTAAAATATTGCCTCAGAAAATTAATATCATTACCTCGTTTTCTCTGTATACTCTTCTTAAAGGATATCTTTTTTTTTCTTAGTTCTCACAATATTTTTAAAATATATAGTTAATTTTTCATTAAATTACTCACAATTTGTCAGTGTTTAAAAGAACCTCGAAGAGATATTTTAAATATACGAATCCACTCCATAATTATAGACTTAGAGTTGTCTAGAGGTATTCGGAAGTTGGCCTTAGGTCCATAGTTTAGATGAATCACAAAATTGTAAAAGGTAACATAAAATTTCTTTGTGTTTTATTAAATGTACAGGGATGGCCAATGACGCCTGACATCAAAGTCATGATCTTCCTGGCCTTAGACTACACTGTTAAAAAGATTATTTTTAAAGAAATTTAAAATCGTTTTATAAATTTAGATTTCGTATCAATATTTCCAGCTGATTAAAGCGAAATAAATGTCATTTTGACAAAACTAAATTATTTTCATACGTAAAAATGAATTTAAAGGCTTTTCTAGATTAAACTGTAAATCTTTGATCCCCTTTGCGGAAATATCTATTTCTCACAACTCATTTTATGAGAATTATCTACCAAAATCAGTAGTCTATACCCCTTTTTTTCTCTGCTCGGTTAAGTAGACATAAATAACTAGAAAATTCCGTGTTTCATGAACAAATTTATATAATCGACTCATGTGTATAAGGATTCATTTTAAAGTGATATCTTTTCCATTCCATTATATCGTATCCTTGCACTATACAGTTATAAATTTATTTTTTAAATATTTGGAAATCCTTTTATAAATTTCGATTTCGTACAATATCTCCTGCTAATAAAAACAATAACATGCCATTTTCTTATAAATTGCTACATATTTTGAAAATTTTTCTATAAAACTGTATATTTTTAGATCCACCAGAGGTAGTGTCTATAGTATTTCTTGAAGGGTAGCTGTAAGTAGAAGTAATAATTATATACTTTTTATATTACATGGATAAAACGTATTTAGTTGCCGATTCATTGATTTTAATACGTGACTATGTTATATACTTAGTTCATTTCAAGAGTTTAATTCAGAGAACTACGACTTCTGCTTCGATTATATTACACTATATTTTACATTATATTTTTTGGATTAACAAAAGTTTGTCTATTTTGAGAGAGTAGATAATTTAAGTTTTAAAATTCCCCTGCATATCCCCAATCAGACTATTATATGTTTCTGTTCGGGTTTACATTACATTCTACTAGAATAAAATACACATTAGATTCACACTGTAGATATCATTTTTTTTAAATTTTCCAAGAAAATCCTGATTTAAAATATTTGAACTCTGAAATAAATATGCAACTTTTTTATATTGCACCTAATCGCAGAAGTAACGATGCAGCTAAAAAGAATTAATTCATTAAAAAGTAAATTTGTTAGTATAACGTGACCATACTGTTTGAGACTACGCCTGATTCCCTTAAAAGAGACAATTTTAAGCCATAACACTCTTTTTTGGACGGGAATATCTTTTGAGGAAAATAAGTTTTCAATGTTTGCATAATATTTTGTATTACCTGTATTTACGCGCAGTTAACTGCTTAACAGATTTGACCAAACGCTGCTCGGGAATATAGGATTTGCTTACTTCATTACTAAAAGCTTTTTTACACAATTAATTAAAATATAGTTATTCCTTTATTAAATGGCGGACATTTTTCTTTTTACTATACAACGCGAATATTTTAGTATGGAAAAAAGTTGTGTTTGCTCGATATTTTTAATTTAATGTCACTCAAAAAAAAAAAAAAAAAAATCCTGTTAGTGTGTTAAGCCATTTTTGAAGCTTCACTATTAATTTCTTGCTCTACATCGGCTATTCTTGTGTAATAAATCTTCTATTCGGTAGCATTTCATGTGAAATCAACAGGTGGATTAATTCGAAATCACTCAGCATCGGATAGCATTTTACATAGCTGTCCTATTTATAAAAATAAGAAAAATACTGATAAAATCTTTAAAAAGAATTATATACATATATTAAATCATTCACATGCGCGTTAAATTTTGATCCATTTAAAAAATTTCGCCTCAAAAAATAAGTAGTTTAATTTTGATAAAGAAAATTTTAACGATTATTTTTTATTCAAATATTCCGAAATGTTTGTTGATTGTAATAAAATTTGAACTTATTTATTATATTATACTGTTAACTTATGTATCAAGAATTGCTTTTCCATCCAATTAAGCAAAAGGTTTCTTGTTTCATGACAAATAAACTGTATGTAATAAAAGTCCTGAGACCCATTTCCTGCTGACAAATTTTACATCGCCAAATTCTCTCCAAAGAGATTCCATTGACATTTTATGGCTTTTAAAGCAAGATATTCGAATCTACTCCAGTAAATTCAAAAACAATTAATATTTGAAAGTCTGCTGAAATAAATATATATCAATGAACATATTTGGAGATTATTTTGAAGTTTATAGATTTTTAGACAAAGAGATATCATGAAATATTTATTAAAAAATTATGAAAAGCGCAATATAAGGTTTACAAATTAAAATAATTAACAGAGAACAACGGGATACGACAATTTATTTTTATTTTATTTTGTTTGATTATTATTATTATTGTACATTTGATAGCAAAATAAAAATGGCATGATTAAGTAAAGATATGTATATGTATTTATACAAACTTGCATTACAAATAATTTTCTAATAATATAAAAAATATAATAATAGCAAAAGCTGATAAAGTATAATAATATGATAACTGGATTTAGATAAGGTTATAATTTTTTAAAATAGAAAGTTGCCAGAGTAAAATCAGGTTCTCCTTGATTTTGTAGTCAAAAGTGAAACTTTTACACTATATTAGCAATAAAAAATGGTAGTGACAGATACTTATAAAAGTCTACATTTTCCCATTAAATCATGTAACGCAATTTTTATTGATAATATTAAAAATATTTCGTTGTCTTTTGTCAAATGACATGGAATAACAGAACAAAACTTAGCATTAAATAAATTAGGTAAACCACAAAATATACTCCTTCTACGTGCTAATGTTTAAATTTATAATCTGCTTGTATAATTTAATCTGAATATTGTACTGGCATTAACTATTTCAAAAAGAAAACACAGAATCATGCCAAATCTCTTAAAGTAATAACAAATTGTATCTAATATTTCCATTAGAGATTTCGATAAAGTAGTACATAAAATCCCCAAAGGAATTTACCCGTTGTATCGCTTAAATTATTCCAATGAATTGTTGCGAGAGGAATATTTATAAACCTATTTTCTCATCCAAGTCAGTTGAATGTTTATCTAGACAAGCATAATTGGTATTCACAATTTATTCAGTCGCCTGAGTTAATCTTATCCGCTCATCTTAAAAGATTTTCATTACATGAGAGATGGAGAAGAGTTACAAGCGCCTTTAACGTCTCGATGTAGATGACATTATTTTACTATACCTGATAACTACATTGAAGCTGATTAAGAGATTTATTCAGGGAGAAGTAATACATTTCTTAACACAGTATTCATTGGAAATTCAGTTTGTAATTTATGAGGTGTTGAAATAATGTAAATGGGAAAATGCAATGGAATTTTAGAAGAATTTAATTTTTCACTTAAAATTTTGTGAAGAATTAAAAAAAAGAATTATGCAATTATAACAACAGTGTTTATTAACGTATAATGTTTTCCAGAAAATCTAATTTCTGTATCCCAGTATGCCACTTTTCTATTAAATCTCATCACATTGCTATCATTTCGTTGTTCTGACTACATAAAAAAATCTTTTGTACCTTAATCGCTATCAATTCCTACATCAATCAATATGTTTTGTGTTACCTGTCAAAAGTGCAATTTTCTTAAATAAATACTCATGTTTAGAATTAACGTAAGAAAATCCGAGAAAACTTATAAAAAATTAATTCACAGTGTTGTCACAAAATTTTCACAGTGGTATTACAATGTGAGAAAAAATATAGCAACGTAGCTATATGGAAACTATTTAATTGTGAATTAAAAGACAGCGCTTATAAAAAAAAAATTAAGTCACGAATCAGGAAAAGGCATTTATCTCGTGAAATGGCTGTCTAATAAGGAGTTTGATCACCGTACACCGTTATACAAGCATCATAATAAGTTCTCATACTGTTTTTGATGGTGTTAATTAATGTTTGTGACGCCAAATTTCTTTCCTCCAAAATGTGGTTTTTTACGTCTGGTGTGCCATGGGCCTGATTTACTGTGTGCAATGACTCTTCCCAAACATGTTCAATAGGATTAAAGTCCGGAGAACTCTAGGGTCAATCATTACTACTATTATTCTCTTCTTCTTAAAAATCATCTACAATATAAGTTCTATTTCATTAGTCCATAAACATGAAGTCCAGGCCGCTATTCTCAGCTAATTTTATATGAGAATAATAAAATATTTATTGCGCCTTTCATAAACATTAATAGATAGGTATTTCACGATATCTGCTTGCCTAAAAAATCTATATTCTTCACTGTAATCACCAATTTAGTTTATCAATACTTAATTGTTTTAACCAGCTTTCAAATATTAATTATTTTTAAATTATTTGAAATAGCTTTAAATCTCACCACGCCAAAGCCAGAGAGAAGTTTATCATAAAATGTCAATGGAAATAATTTCGATAGGACATGACGATGTAAAATTCGATAGCAGGAAATGCATAAGAAACTTTTCAACTACCTAAGCTTAATTTATGCAAATAAACAAGCAACTTCTCGCTTTCTTTAAAGGAAAATCAATTCCTAAAATATGCCTTCACAGAATAGAAGAATAAACAAGTTAATATTTTGCTATAGTCCGCGGGCTATACACCATTTACGAACGTATATTTCAACCAGGGTTCGAAATTAGAAGCCATTAGTCATAATTTTCAACACAAAATTACCAAATTTTTTCGTGATGCATAATGTCTACAGTAATTGGGCTAAAAAATTAAGATTATCAGTACCGTAATTTTCGGAAGTAACGCCGCGGCGTTTACGTGATTTAAGATAAAATTTCAAGAGATGCGGCGTTTACTTGTTTTAAGATAAAATTTCAAGAGATGCGGCGTTTACGTGCATTTTTTTTTTCAAAGAAACGTGATATTTAAAAAAAAAAAAAATTCCGAAAAAAAAAAAAAAATCGGTGATAAATTCAAAATTTAGGACATAAAATGCATACGTATCTTAGGTCATTGGTTTCCAAAAGGATCGAATCCCCGGAATCGATCCGAAATACACCAATTCCGAAAAGGAACGATTCCTCGGACGCTATCTGAAATGAAACGACTCCGGAAAAGTCGCATTCCTAGACTCGTTCCGAAATGAAACGACTCTGTAAAGGAACGATTCCTCGGAATCGTTTCGAAAAAGAAAGACTCCTCTGAATCGTTCCGAAATGATATAAATCACGCACTTTTTTTTGTTCTTTGCAACAGGGTCTATAGATTATTCTTTTGAAAAATAAACTAAAAAGGATCTTAAATTCAGAATTGTCGAGATTGGAAGGGTTCCGGATTTTGGATTTTGTACTCTACAAACACAATGGCTATTATACATCTATCAGTGCAATACTTGGCGATAGTTGCGACAGTTCTTCCAAATCCAGAAATAAATGTATTTAAGCAGTAAAAAAAGCCTTTACAAACATGGGAGAACTCTCTAAATTTCAAGGCATAGCAAAAAAAATTTACAAATTTCGATGTTTTTTTCAAATTTTTTAAGGTTTAAAAATTGTAGAAAAATATCACGATTTTCAATTAAATAAAAAAAATCTTTGTATAACCCGCACCGTGTATAAGCGGCAGCGGCTTTTTGGGAGGTTTTTTTCTTGTATAAGCCGCGGACTATACACCCGAAAATACGGTAGTTATAAATTGTAACTAAGCTTAACATAAACATTATTTACAAGTTATTCATTACTTTTTTTTTCTATAATGACACAGTTCAGCAGTTAATCTTTACACGAGGAATGAAAACATTGAATGCAGTTTTATACAAAAAAGCACAACAAAAGTTGCTAGAAACAGCTGAGCCTTACTTAAATGTGCATTAAACACTATTGAGCAAATTTCTAAGTAACAAATAATGACTCGTTGGAATGCTATTTCCAAAAATATCTTTTGTCGCCCAGTAATTTTAGTTTATAAAAATAATTTTTTTGAGAACCAACTTTAAATTTTTCATTATCACAAATAAATATGGGATTAAAATAACATCTATAAATTCTTTTTAACTTTAAGAATCTAAAACTAATCAGTAAAACCAAGTAAAATAATTTTTAAAGTGATTTATATTTACACTATTTTTAATCGCTTTATTCTTATTTTATTTCAAACAGTTTTAAACGCTATATTTTTAATATGTTATGCAAAACATACATTTGATAAGTAAAATTATTAGACACTTTATGACTTAAAAATTCTATGTGATGTTGTACAACATTTTGTAGTGATGTAAATAGAAAAAATTATATTGTATGAAAATATGATAATAATCAATCTATAATGTGAAAATTAGTAATGAGTGTATTTTAATTTTGTTAAAAAAGATACGTTTGACGAATCAACAAGGACAAGCATACAGGTAAGTATAAACTTTATCACTAGTTTACTTTTAACACAAATATTCTAATTGGTAAATAAATCACGTGGGATGTAAAATTACAAAGAGACAAAAAATGTCAGGTCCAGTTGTAGAATCAGCAATCTCTTGACCGAATTTGCCAGTGTTCAGATGGTATTGCAGTTTCAGTCATAAGATCCTTGGTTTCAGTAGTGATCCGGGATTTTCCCCACATATTTGAAATTTACACGTAATATACAGTTTATCATAAATTTATATTGCTATTCCATATTATTTGAAATACAAATCGGTAAAAAATATAGATACAAACATACATGTTACACAGAGACTGAATTGTGCATGAAATTGGCGTATTTATTAATGAAAATGGTGTGTTTTTATTTACACAATATTATATACATTTATAAAGATTTTTTTTATGATTGCCAATATCAAACTGAGATACATATCACATATCTAAATTACACACTCAATTCTGTCGAAATGGAAATATTGTGACCTTCTTTAAAATGATATTTCCTTTCGTATAATAATT
Source organism: Maratus speculifer (assembly GCA_964019185.1). NCBI lineage: Eukaryota > Metazoa > Arthropoda > Arachnida > Araneae > Salticidae > Maratus > Maratus speculifer. The sequence continues at coordinate 14,160,435 of OZ025289.1, forward strand.
ATTATCATTTAAACATTATAGTGAACATATATTAGTATATTATGAAATGTATATAATATTGGTCATTTAATCATATTAATTTTTGTCTTTATTAATTAATAGTCTGTCTTTCTAGCGAAAATCTTTCTAACCTTTTTCTTTCATTCTTTGTCTGTTTCTTTCGTTATTTCCTCTTTTTTCCCTTTTGGTGCAACACATAAAACTAAATCTTATATTCTTCATAATATAAAAACCATATGACATAAAAACGTATACCAGAAATTTTTTCATCTGTAGATGAAAAAAGTACAATCGTTCTCATGCGCAGCATGTCCCTAAAGGGACCTTGCGCCAAAAAAATCTATACAACCAACAATCGCTCTCATCTAAGATTACAGGATATTACCGGAAAAAATCCAGTCTTATCTGTGTAATCTGATACATTTTTCTTACATTGCAATAAAAACTCGAGAATTAAGTTTTTGATTTCAAGAAACAAACATTTGGATCAAATAACATATAAATGATTAGGATTAAATCCAGGGAACATATTTTTCGTTTTCCGTTTTGGTGACGTGTTTTTAAAACAGCAGAGAAATGTTCTCAAATTGTTAAGGATTATAACTCAAAGACAATGTGATAGACTTTTTGAAAGACAAAACAAATGAAATGTTTTTCACTGTTTTTTGGTAAGACACAATATAACTGTACTTAAATCAACTTTTAACACCGGTTGTCTACATATTTTTGGGAAGCGTGTTTATGTGTTTTATATTTTTTATGTTAAGTCTATGTCTCTAAAAAGTTTGTTGAATATTTTATTTTTTGTATTTTAACATTACGTATTGGTTAATACAGGGTGAGCAAAAAGTCCGTAAAAACTTTAAAAATTCATAAAAACCGAAAAAATAACCGAAATGAAAAACGGTTTGCAGGGTTAGTATCTATAGGTCACGGGGATTTTTTAAGACATGAAAAAAAAATTTCAAAAAACAGCCAAAGAAAAGATACCCAAATAAAGAACAGAATGTTTCCTCAAACCGCCGAACAAGCTTTATGAGGCCTGCCGCTGTTAAAGGCCCCTTTCCCGTCCTCAAATCCTTTTGAAATCGGAATTTACGCAAAGCAATAGTCGCTGGTTCCTTGTTCATGTAAAATAACTTCACCAACAAAGCTTTGTCCTTCGCAGTGAGCATCCTTGATCAAGTTCACGGCTCACAACGGTGAACTAGTTGTGGATTAGGAGCGCAAGCTCTTATAACCGGTTCATTTGCATATATCCGCGGAAATCGAAAATACCAGAGCCATCTGTCGGCTGTTTTTTGAATTATTTTTTATTTCTGTCTTTAAAAAATCTCCGTGACCTATGGATGCTAACCCTGCAAACCGTTTTTCATTTCGGTTATTTTTTTCGGTTTTTATGAATTTTTAAAGTTTTTACGGACTTTTTGCTCTCCCTGTATATTTTAATATTCTTACACGTTTAGTTAGCTCTTAAATCCCTAAAATATGATTGTCTCTCGGATACTCTGCAAATATATACAGATATATCATTTTCATAAATTAAATTAAATTTTCTAAAATGTACATTATTGTGATTGCCTTTAATATTATATTGTTTTTCATATAATAATTATGATCGTTTAAGCATTACAAACAGTTATTCTAAATCGATTTAATTATTCAATTAGTCATTTAATGAAGATCAGTTGTCTTTATTAAATACTTCAGTATCTTTCGCAGTTACAATTCGTTCTAGTTTCTTTCTTCCTTCGTACACAATATAAACTAAATTCGACATTTTTTATAAAATAAAAAAAGTCAGAAATATAAATTTAATGAAGAAAATTTTATCTGTAAATGCTAAATAAAAAATCGCTCTCATATAAGGGGAAAATCAGCCCTTAATACAGCTTATGCATTCTTCAAAAACTCGAGAATTGAGTTTCCGTTTCCTACGAACAAACTGCACAATCAAATAACATATAAACATTCAGATTAAATCCAGTGAAATATTTTTCCTTTTAATTTCCATTTTAAAAACACCCTGGGAGTATTGTAAAATTGATAAATATCATAACTGAAAAATAATGTGATAGACTTTACGAATGAAAAAAAGACTGAAACGCATTTGACAGTTTTTTAGTAAGACACAATATAACGGCACTTAAGTCAGTTTTTTTACGCCGCTTTTCTATATATTTTTGGGAAAGCATATATTTTTTAATTTTATGTCTAGAGCTGTTAAAAGTTGATTGAATATTTTATTATTTAACTTTTATCATTATATATTTGCATAATTTATTTCGTTTTTCTTACTTTAGTCAGCTCTTAAATTCCCCTAAAATTGTTGTCCATAAACTTTTTGAGTACTCTCTCTCTCTCAGTCTCTCTCTCTCTCTCTCTCTCTCTCTCTCTCTCTCTCTATATATATATATATATATATATATATATATATATATATATATATATATATATATATATATATATGTATGTATGTATAATTTAACAGTTTTAATTCTGTAAAAAGTGCAGCACTGTGATCGTCTTTAAAAATATATTACTTTTCATATAATAATTATGATCTTAAAACAGTGCAGACAAATTATATACTTATTCTTCTAAAACGATTTATCTGCATAATAGATTTAACTGTATTTAATTCAATTGGTCATCTAATCATCATAATTTAAGGGAAATAAAATATTATTTTTTTCAAGAAATATTTTTTTTCTATTTTGAATCACACCAGTTTCATATAATTTTTTAAAAATATAACATTGAAAAAGTAAATTAGAAAGGCATTAAAGAGATATATTACTAAATCATTATTTATAATTATACAAAATGTATAAAACAATCGCCAGATTGCCATTATGTAGTAAAAAAAAAACACATTCTTGCATTTTTTTTGTTTGCAACGTATTTTATCAAAGATTGTGCAAAATCACCAAAATTGAAAGGTAACATGATGTATACTGGATGACCAACAAATATTAGAATTGCGAGCTTCGGGTCGGAGTGACGAACGTACTTTTAAGGGGGGAAATGCATGAAAAATATAGCAATATCTTGATATTTTTACAATTTGAATAATTAGTTTTGATAAGAAAGTAATGTTTCTAACTTACTATTTGCACATTTTGCTATTCTCTAAAGAAATTAATTCGCATTTTTTTTAGGAAATAATAGAAAAGTATTTTTATAAATATTTCATAACATAATCAATGTTACGAAAGTTATTTATTTTACATGTGTGAGAAAAAAAAAATACTTTTGTTTATAGTTTTTGTTTTTGCACTTCGTTATTTTAAGCATTGTTTTCTAGCTTGACGTTTGTACTTTTGTTTAAAATAATTCTTATAAATCTTAAATGAATACATTTTCCTTTTGAAAGATACTTTCTTCGGGTTAAAGCTAAATTTCTAAATTATTTTTTTATTCATTTATTGCATTTATTAAATTTGTGTGATTCTCTTTGATAAATCTAATATCCAATACACTGTTAATACCTGTAGATTTTTTTAAAAAAAGGATAAGATTCTTTATGAGAAATATTGAATCTTATGATTTATTATCAAGCATAAATGAATATTGTTTTGTATCAATTGGCATGAAAGCATATTAAGTAGATATTTTTTATTACATATTTCAGATTTACGTTATTATTTATTACTTTTCTTATTGCACAATTTATTCATTTTTAATAACAAATTTTATTAACCGATTTACTTAAAAAAAAAATAAAGTTGCTATTATATCACCAGATACAAGTAGTAAAATTTAGATTTAATACGATATACCGATATTCAATGTTATTTTAGATGTATCCCGTCACTAATTATTATAATGAATTTAGTAAGTGGTTATATTTTCCATGCAAATATTTGCTCATTCAGTCATAGATTAGCAAGCTACAGGTCTTTTGAATGTATGATCTTTAATTAAATTTAATGATTGTAATAATCCAACATAAGAGGATTTGTCAAAATGTTATATGTTTGAAAATTGTATAAATGAAATTGCTACAAGCACTGTATAATTAGATCTCGTGTAAATACAGTTTTGATATTTCCATTACGCAATATAAGCGAAATCAATATCAAATAATGCTTCAAAAGGGAATATTTTCTTTATTTCTGTGACTTAAAATTATAGGTTTTTGAAGTGTAGATGGAACGCATTTAGCATAAGCATTTTCATTTTCGACAATATCTTACACTAACAGCATGAAAAATAATATTAAAATAAATATTATTTTGTTATTGTTACGTGAGCATAAATTCAACCACATATTGTTTAACAGAACTGATATTCCAGTTCGAGAAAAGATCTTCACACACTGGAAAAGTTACCCAGAAATGTTTCTGAAAATTTGTGGTAATTTCCTTTTGATAAGTGTTCTTTAAATCAGCAAAATATATTAGTTTCTGAAATTACTTCAGATGAAGATATAACGTTCCACAATTTTTTTTTCATAAAATGTGATTTCATTTGGGAAAATATTAGGAAATGTTTAATGTATATTCTTTATCTCACTGTAACATGTTTAAAAATCTTAATTTTTTCAGGTAGTAAACATTAAACAGTCTAATATTAAAAAAAGAAAACGTGTTTATTATTTCATTTGTTTAATATTTAAATTGAAAAAAGAGAAAAAACTGTGAGACAAAATTGGTAGTTTTCAAAAATTCAGATTGGGGGTGGGGGTAAGTTACCATAGCTTCTCGCGTGGGTGAGCCAGTATGTATAAATCCGTTAAAGCCCGCCAAACGTCGCAAACATTTGTTTCTGGCCCGTGAGGAAAAAAAGTTTGAGTATGGCTGCTCTAAATGGCCGAAACACTAAGTTATCACTTATCCGTCTTTTTATATTTAAATCTATTGTTTCACGAGTGTTTTTTAAATAATTGAAAGTCAATAAATTAGAGTTTTCAAGCAAACTGCATTTAAAAAACATTTCCACTTATTTCACGAAAGAAAAAATGAAAATTGCGAAGTTTAGAATTTAAAATTTTACATTAGAAGCGAAATTTAGTTATCAGATGTTGCCTACAACAAACCGACCTGTTACGCATGGATTCCTTTATTCTAAACAAGGTTTAGAATAAAGGAATCTAAACAAGGTTTTCTAAACAAGGTTTAGTGAAAATTAGTGAATACTTTTCTTGTTCGCAATAGATTTTAATCTGCATATATCGTATAGTAGATGTTCGTAATCATTCATGTTTTTGATTAGGAAAGAAAATATTTGTTATTAACGAATAATTAAAAAAATGCGAAGCGCCCTTTTTTTTTATTCAAAGGTCAATTATCGGTCACGAATCTACGTTAGTACGTAATAAAATATATATTTTGTTTACAAAAAGAACCTATTTATGATCTTGTTGATTAGGTTTTACCCATTGATGACATCATGCATAAAAAAGGGGTTTTATTCATAGACCTACTAATAAAAGGGATATTTACATTCAGTTTTTCATGTAAAAAAAGAACACCCGCAAATATTCTCGACAGAAACAAAATGAGAAACAGTGACCAGAAACATTTAGAACGAAATTACTCTTTTTTTTTTTTTTTTTTTTTTTTTTTTTTTTTTTTTTTTTGTAGTGGCGCAAATCGTTTTACTATAAATGACATTTCCCTTCTTTACTGCTTTCTCATAGAATACTAAATTGATACTGGGTGATTTTCTATAAAAGATCATTCTTAGAGATGCATTTATAATACAAGTTCTAGTTTTAGTTGAAGTAATGAAAAAAATTCTAATCAAATAACAAGAACATAGAATTTTTTTATTATTATTCATATTTCACTTTATTTTTTTACCTTAAATAAGTATTTCAAATTATCTACTGAAAATGGATGATGAATATGGATCTGGTGAATTCGCATAACAATACAACTTGCAACAACAAGATGTGTTGATAAACACATAGATAGTGTACACAAAAACTTTTTCTACTATGATATAAAATCTCTTCAAAAATTTAATAAGTATATGTGTTCACAAGTGTTATTCAAAATTTAATTTCCAACAATTAAGTACAAAAAAAATCTAATCACAATATTAAAACACTAACTTAAAAGTAAGATTAAGTAGGTAAGATCACCAATGATTTCTCAATTAATCTTCCAAAGATGTAAAATATACAACGCACAACATTCGAATGAAGCCCCAATCATGAATGATAAATTTCGTCATTTCACTGTCATATGATGTCTTTGATTCGACTGATCATCGCAAGTTACTGGAGTAGGATCTCTGATGAATGATGAATAAAACTTGTACATGTCTCCTCTTATTATAGTCATTTTTAGCAAAAGTTTTAATGACTGAAGTTGGGTTTGACCAGTGTAGAAAAATTATAAATAAGTTAAATCAAGAAGTCTCAGTTGCAAGGATTTCTATAGACTGCAGTGTAAAAAAATTCCAGCATTCTACCCAATCATGCGAGAGTTTTTATAGAAAACGGTTACAAAACCGTAATAGAACGCTATTCTCTCCATATTACTGCCCATTTTGTGTTCAAATGTAGTTAAACTATGGTTATGTAAGCTTTTTATTTATTTATTTATTTATTTATTTATTTAATTGGTTTAATGACTAGGGAATTCGCTGCAAAGTTTTATCAGTGTATAAGGAAAATCCAGGGTCACTGGTAATATCGAAATTAATAATACTTAATATAATAAAAATAATACTTCGTTATTTTAAGCATCGTTTTCTAGCTTGACGTTTGTACTTTTGTTTAAAATAATTCTGATAAATCTTAAATGAATACATTTTCCTTTTGAAAGATACTTTCTTTGGGTTAAAGCTAAATTTCTAAATTATTTTTTTATTCATTTATTGCATTTATTAAATTTGTGTGATTCTCTTTGATAAATCTAATATTCAATACACTATTAATACCAGTAGATTTTTTTAAAAAAAGGATAAGATTCTTTATGAGAAATATTGAATCTTATGATTTATTATCAAGCATAAATGAATATTGTTTTGTATCAATTGGCATGAAAGCATATTAAGTAGATATTTTTTATTACATATTTCAGATTTACGTTATTATTTATTACTTTTCTTATTGCACAATTTATTCCTTTTTTTAGTAACAAATTTTATTAACCGATTTACTTTAAAAAAAATAAAGTTGCTATTATATCACCAGATACAAGTAGTAAAATTTAGATTTAATACGATATACCGATATTCAATGTTATTTTAGATGTATCCCGTCACTAATTATTATAATGAATTTAGTAAGTGGTTATATTTTCCATGCAAATATTTGCTCATTCAGTCATAGATTAGCAAGCTACAGGTCTTTTGAATGTATGATCTTTAATTAAATTTAATGATTGTAATAATCCAACATAAGAGGATTTGTCAAAATGTTATATGTTTGAAAATTGTATAAATGAAATTGCTACAAGCACTGTATAATTAGATCTCGTGTAAATACAGTTTTGATATTTTCATTACGCAATATAAGCGAAATCAATATCAAATAATGCTTCAAAAGGGAATATTTTCTTTATTTCTGTGACTTAAAATTATAGGTTTTTGAAGTGTAGATGGAACGCATTTAGCATAAGCATTTTCATTTTCGACAATATCTTACACTAACAGCATGAAAAATAATATTAAAATAAATATTATTTTGTTATTGTTACGTGAGCATAAATTCAACCACATATTGTTTAACAGAACTGATATTCCAGTTCGAGAAAAGATCTTCACACACTGGAAAAGTTACCCAGAAATGTTTCTGAAAATTTGTGGTAATTTCCTTTTGATAAGTGTTCTTTAAATCAGCAAAATATATTAGTTTCTGAAATTACTTCAGATGAAGATATAACGTTCCACAATTTTTTTTTCATAAAATGTGATTTCATTTGGGAAAATATTAGGAAATGTTTAATGTATATTCTTTATCTCACTGTAACATGTTTAAAAATCTTAATTTTTTCAGGTAGTAAACATTAAACAGTCTAATATTAAAAAAAGAAAACGTGTTTATTATTTCATTTGTTTAATATTTAAATTGAAAAAAGAGAAAAAACTGTGAGACAAAATTGGTAGTTTTCAAAAATTCAGATTGGGGGTGGGGGTAAGTTACCATAGCTTCTCGCGTGGGTGAGCCAGTATGTATAAATCCGTTAAAGCCCGCCAAACGTCGCAAACATTTGTTTCTGGCCCGTGAGGAAAAAAAGTTTGAGTATGGCTGCTCTAAATGGCCGAAACACTAAGTTATCACTTATCCGTCTTTTTATATTTAAATCTATTGTTTCACGAGTGTTTTTTAAATAATTGAAAGTCAATAAATTAGAGTTTTCAAGCAAACTGCATTTAAAAAACATTTCCACTTATTTCACGAAAGAAAAAATGAAAATTGCGAAGTTTAGAATTTAAAATTTTACATTAGAAGCGAAATTTAGTTATCAGATGTTGCCTACAACAAACCGACCTGTTACGCATGGATTCCTTTATTCTAAACAAGGTTTAGAATAAAGGAATCTAAACAAGGTTTTCTAAACAAGGTTTAGTGAAAATTAGTGAATACTTTTCTTGTTCGCAATAGATTTTAATCTGCATATATCGTATAGTAGATGTTCGTAATCATTCATGTTTTTGATTAGGAAAGAAAATATTTGTTATTAACGAATAATTAAAAAAATGCGAAGCGCCCTTTTTTTTATTCAAAGGTCAATTATCGGTCACGAATCTACGTTAGTACGTAATAAAATATAAATTTTGTTTACAAAAAGAACCTATTTATGATCTTGTTGATTAGGTTTTACCCATTGATGACATCATGCATAAAAAAGGGGTTTTATTCATAGACCTACTAATAAAAGGGATATTTACATTCAGTTTTTCATGTAAAAAAAGAACACCCGCAAATATTCTCGACAGAAACAAAATGAGAAACAGTGACCAGAAACATTTAGAACGAAATTACTCTTTTTTTTTTTTTTTTTTTTGTAGTGGCGCAAATCGTTTTACTATAAATGACATTTCCCTTCTTTACTGCTTTCTCATAGAATACTAAATTGATACTGGGTGATTTTCTATAAAAGATCATACTTAGAGATGCATTTATAATACAAGTTCTAGTTTTAGTTGAAGTAATGAAAAAAATTCTAATCAAATAACAAGAACATAGAATTTTTTTATTATTATTCATATTTCACTTTATTTTTTTACTTTAAATAAGTATTTCAAATTATCTTCTGAAAATGGATGATGAATATGGATCTGGTGAATTCGCATAACAATACAACTTGCAACAACAAGATGTGTTGATAAACACATAGATAGTGTACACAAAAACTTTTTCTACTATGATATAAAATCTCTTCAAAAATTTAATAAGTATATGTGTTCACAAGTGTTATTCAAAATTTAATTTCCAACAATTAAGTACAAAAAAAATCTAATCACAATATTAAAACACTAACTTAAAAGTAAGATTAAGTAGGTAAGATCACCAATGATTTCTCAATTAATCTTCCGATGATGTAAAATATAAAACGCACATCATTCGAATGAAGCCCCAATCATGAATGATAAATTTCGTCATTTCACTGTCATATGAGGATTTTGATTCGACTGATCATCGCAAGTTACTGGAGTAGGATCTCTGATGAATGATGAATAAAACTTGTACATGTCTCCTCTTATTATAGTCATTTTTAGCAAAAGTTTTAATGACTGAAGTTGGGTTTGACCAGTGTAGAAAAATTATAAATAAGTTAAATCAAGAAGTCTCAGTTGCAAGGATTTCTATAGACTGCAGTGTAAAAAAATTCCAGCATTCTACCCAATCATGCGAGAGTTTTTATAGGAAACGGTTACGAAACCGTAATAGAACGCTATTCTCTCCATATTACTGCCCATTTTGTGTTCAAATGTAGTTAAACTATGGTTATGTAAGCTTTTTATTTATTTATTTATTTATTTATTTATTTATTTAATCGGTTTAATGACTAGGGAATTCGCTGCAAAGTTTTATCAGTGTATAAGGAAAATCCAGGGTCACTGGTAATATCGACACATTTTTATTATTTATTGTTATGTGTGTCATTAATTAAGGGGACCTGGGACACATATTAGTTGTAAATAAAATTAAATGATTAAATTTCTCATATTTTTTTAATGAAATTATTCATTTGCTAAAAAAAGTGGAGTAATTTAAAATTGTTTAAAATTTTAATTTTGAATAATTATAATAATTATAACATGTATAACAATTTAAATGCGAGAAATGTTGAAAAAATCCATCCCGAGGACAACTGATATTGATGATGATTGAAAGATAGGTTTTGAAAATAAGCCAAAACGAAAAAAAAAAGTATGTTCTAGTTACATAGAAACATGATTTAACTATCATTTTTTGCAGAAAAAAAAATTATGTAATAATTTTAAAATATGAAGATTTTTGTGTACCGGCCCCCGATAAAGTAACATTATTGAGTAACTATTGAAACAGTGCAGGAAATAATAAAACTTTGTTTGAATCGCCATAAAATAAACAAACAAACAAACCGGGATAAGTTTCAGGATGTAAATTTAAGGAATCCGTCGTCAGCTAGTATAAACATGTGTACCTAAGGGGACGAGGTTGAAAATGAACAAAAAGTGTAGAGGGGAGAGCAAAGAATGTGAATGATGGAGTTAGCTGAAATGTAAACACCAATCACACATAAGCACATGCAGAGGAGGAAAGTATTGCCCAAAAGAAAGAAAAAAATAATAATATAAAAAGAGAGTATAAAAGAAATAAAAGTAATAGAAGAAAATAAATAATCAAATCGAATAAAATAAGTCATTTAAAAATAATCTCGTAGTTTAATCGCTAGAAAAACATTAGAAATGAAAGAATTCTTTTATAATAAATTCTTTCTTTTTATAATAAAATTAAAAAAATAAGATAAGAGAGAAAAGGAGTGATAAGAGAACATTTACATGTTTTTTAGGAAAGTTTTAAAAACAAAAAAAAATGTTTTGACTAGTGTTTAACTTACTCCTAACATTACTTGCCGCATTCTTTTTAAGCATTTCCACTTGCCCTTTTTTTTTCTTGTGTGATCTTGTTCACTTACTTATGTTTGTTTACATTGTCTTATGATGGATTATTTAAAATTTTATCCATTCCAAATATTCCATAATTTTATCTGTAAGGGTTCAAATTTTAAAGGCAAAAACAGGCAGAAAAACTATGTAAAAAACATGTTACAGGAAGAAGACATTAAAATAACAAAAATATTTCTAAAAATTAAAATGATAATATTTACTTTCTAAAGAAAGTCGGAAAGTTTTCAACAAACAGGCGTCCCATTTTATTTCATAACTTAAAATTTACACTAGATACGTGTTTACACCTGGAAGGCTATTTTCTTTTTTTTCGCTCCGATAATTTTAGAATTAAAATGTATGAAGCGTTCTTTATATTGGAGAGTAGAAAAAGGGATGGTTGCTCATTAAATAAAAAAGGAAAACAAATTCATTCTCTTAGAGATATTGACATTTTATTATTTATGTATTTTTTAGCATAGGATATATCATTTAAACCTTACCATCGGATTAGCATCTAAAAAAGTATGTAAATAATGTTAAAAAAAGAAAATCGGTGTGAATGGAGCCTGATAGATAGAGGAACTGAACAAAATAGCAATTTCTTTCGTATATAGTTTCTTTAGTAAGCTAGATTGTACATAAAAAGGGTTTGAGCAGAAATGTATGAAATGTACAAAAATGAAAACGTAAGTATGTGATTTGTCTACATGTTCAATATTTCTTTTCAGAATCTTTTAAATTTGGACAATAGACCGGAAAGCAACACACAGATAATTATCTCATTTAGTTTATTAGTGTAATTTCAGAAACTCGATTCGCATATTAAAACGCAATCTATCTTCAAAACCCTAAAACCCCGATTTTAACGGTTAAAATAATTCCAGAAATCAAGTGACAATTTCTCGCAATTTAAACGATTTGTAATGTAATGTATCATTACATTACTTGATTATTATGTTCGTTCAGTTTATTTGATTACTTATTATTCGTATAACGCCTTTGAAGCCTAAAATTCTAGTTAAAAGATTTAAAAAAAATGACTACCTATTCGTTATAGAAAATATGGTATATTTTTTCCTTTCAATGCAGTCTTTTATATTTTGCGTCAATATAAAAACTCTTTAAACTAAATTCCTTGCGATAGTTCTCAATAAATAAAAATGGTGCTGTATAGAAATTATTTTTGCGTTTTTGTTAGCTTATACTTTAATATATTTAATATTTGTTCCATAAAAATATCATTTTTAGACTGATTCTGCTTTATAAAAATCCTGTCGCCTTCTTTTGTCAAAGAATTTTTTTTTTTTTTTTTTTTTTTTTTGTTCTGATGATATACAACAACACGGTTTTATCAGATAAAATCTTCTTATAATATGTAAAGCGTTTTTTGTAAACAGATGAAGATCGACGCGAGTTTCTGATGAATAATTGAACTATTTTTCCAGCGTTATCAAGTTTTTTTTTAATGTAAATATGTCGATTTTTCTCTTGTACTATAATGCGATTGTGATTACTTAAGATGAAATGTCAACGTGATAATGTTGTTTATACGTGTAAGTTTTAAAGCAAAATAAATGATTTGAAAGAAAACGAATTGGAAATTCTCTTTAAATCACAATATTTTTGTCTGTAATTGAATATAGTACTTTCTTAAAAGCTGAAACTACAGACACATTTATAATTCAATAACAGGAAAAAAGAGAGAGTCTTTTATAAAAGTTTATCCTATTGATGTAAATGCTAAATATAATATTTTTTTTCAATGTTAACTTTCGATAGCATCGGACTTATCGTCTTCAGAGCCTAGGCTTTATTTATGTTATTTTTTATATTTATGATTTATATTTTATGATTTATATTAACAAACTGATACCTAAGAAATATTGAATCGAGAAAAAAATACTTTTTTGTGCATAAAATTTCATGACACATGGGGACTCAAAAAGTACTATTTCTTAGAATTTTTAAAATTTATTTTACGTTTTAGTATCGCAAAAAAATTGAAAAACATAAAATAAATGCGTATTTAAATAATTATATTAATAATGGTATCTACAAATGGTAACTTAAAGCACAGTAAAACTGTCTACGCTTTTATTTCTGTACGTTTCGTATATTTCTGTTGCATGCTATTTTTTATATAATATGAAGCAAAAGCGCTAAAAGAAAAAAATGCTATGTTGTTTAGCTCTGCTATCGATTAAATTTCACTCACGCCAATTTATCCTTTTTTTAACATTATTTATATATGGTAAAAATGCAACGATGAGTATTCTCTGGAATACAACAGGACTAAAGATATTAAGTCTCATACAAATAGGTATACGTCGTCTTGTATGCATAGTCAAAAAGATGTTACTCATGAACAAGTAAAGCTGTTTTTTATTCAAATGCTATTTATACCACCGTATTATTATAACGTTAAGTTTGTTATATCATCAATCTTTTTAAAGTATGTTTTTTTATTGTATTTAATATTACTTTTTTACATTAAAAAATATTAAAATTTTATTCTCAGTAGTAAAGGAAAGCTATAAATGTTGGTGTAATACTTGTAGATTTTTCAAAGAATAAAATCTAGCGATTTTTATATTTATAAATATGTACTTTGATATATTTTCAAGATTTATTTTAATTATAAATTTTAGTGCATTTATCTTTCATTTCATCTTTATTTGTTTTTGCAGCAAACATGAACATGTTTATGAGATAGAAAAATGTATTTTTTATGAATATGTGTTCTTGAAAAAGAATTTATGTTGAAATCACTAAAATAATATGCTATAAGGAGGATTGTGACAGCTGAAATTTTAATTTAACCTCTTCAGACCCCAGGTGCACATTTGTGTACCTCTGATTTCAATTGCGTATCTCACTTAACATTTGAAATTTTTTTATTGAAACAAGAGGATATTATTTGAGTACGTTAGCCTTTTCTAGTTTCAGCAAGAAATGACGCTAGCAGTCTTAATTCATGTGATTTTGGATGAAAAACACGCGCAATGGCGAAAAATATAAAACATCGGAAATGTTAGTAAATTTTTATAATTCGAAAATTAATATTTATTCATAATAATTTTTAAGAATGCTTATAAACTCTTCGGTATTGCATAAATCATTTAAATGTTTTAGATAGATCATAATATCTGTTTAAATTAGATGTAATTTGTAAGGTATACGTATGTGCACCTCCGGTTTTAATTCTTTGTTTTTGGAAGGAAGTCATCTCACACAAAAAATTTGTACTGAATGATATCTAATTGGTACAGTGCTAAAGTTGTGAAATTATTAAAATATTATACTTAATTATGATAAGAATTCATTTTTTTGATGTTTTAAATTAGACAATTTTTAAAAATCATAATTATTATATTTTTGTAAGAGTAAATAAACTGATTTGGCTAATGGTGATGGTGAGTCTTCTGGCAATGAAAATTTAGATGACACATATATAACCATTGGGGATATTGCTCCAGTATCTATACCGAATCCATGTAACAATAAAGTTCAACCTAAAAGGCCTTTATTATGGAAAGCTGAAAATAAGTAAATTTTTAAAACTTGTGTTACAGCACACTAGAGTAATAATGCTGAGAATAAAACCTTATCTTTTCGCAAATATTTATCTAATCTTTTTTTCTTCTAATAGTCTTCCGAGGATCACTGATTTATGAGGATTATCTAAAAGTAAATTTTCCAGCATCGTAAATTCTTTTGAATCATTTCTAGATTAGTTAAATGAAGATTTTTGGAGAAAGTTTCATATGAAACAAATTCCGTTCAAACAATTCCAATTCCGTTATTTTCCGTTCAAACACGAAATCACTCAATTAATGCATCTAAATATGAAATTATAAAAGTTGCAGGCTTACACATACTCATGGGAACTTTAAAATATCTCCAAGCAAGCTTCTACTGGCAAAAAGACTTGTCAGTACTTAGAATTGCAGCTACTATGTCACGTGATCAATTTTTTGAGATTAGAAAATTTCTTCATTTTGAAGATAAATCAAATGATCTTTAAGCAGATGACAAATTATGGAAAGTAAATCTTATCTTATGCAGTAAGAATTAAATGTTTCTGCCCAAGCCAAAATCTTTATCACTAGATGAACAGAGATCACTAGATCCCATTTCCTGGCCGTTGTGGATCTAGACATTATGTGCCGTTAAAACCTAATCCGTCGAGATTAAAAAACTTTATTTTATCCGCCAGGGATGATCATGCCCTTAACTGCCAAATATATCTTGGAAAAGGAATTGTACAAGCTGATGATTCAAAATAATTATGATTAAGTCTAGGTGGAGGCATTGTCAAATTGTTTTTTAAATTTATACTAAAAGACAACACACGGCTGATTTACTAGGACAGTTTTTTTACTAGTGTAAAATGTGTCGACTTTTTATTGAGGCACAATATCTACCAAACTGGAATGATTATGAACAAAAGACTTGGAGGAGCAGATAAAAAAATCAATGATGAAGGGAGGAATATGTGTATACTAAACTGGAAAGATAGCAAATATGTAACTTTGCTTTCGACTTGCATCGATAGCGATCCCGAGAGGAGTTGTGTTAGGTGGTCTAAAGATCAAAATTGTAAAATTAATGTTACACAACCTGCAATTGTAAATACAAAACGTGTATGGGTGGTGCAGATTTAAAGAATAGGTATTTAGCTTACTACCGTTGTTCTATTCACACAAAAAAAGTAGTCAACAACAGTTTTTATAGATTTTATAGATTTGCTTATTTCTATTTCTTGCATAATGTTTATCAGAAATTGCAAAACATGTGAAATTCCTTGAAAAGACAGATTGTCTCTCTTGCGGTATTTTTAGAGATTGCATAAGTATTGATGAAATATAAGAGAAAAATAAGTGAAGAACGACGACCGTGGAGACCACACAAAATTTATTCATCTGAAAATGATTTTGAAGACGATTCCGCAAATAAAACACAGCGAAAACAACGTAAAGGTATTTAGAAGCCAATTTGCTACATTAGATATGACAAAATTGGACAGTTTCCTCGTTCAACAAATGATAACAATGCTACAAAATGTAAGTATGAAGGCTGCAAATAAAAAACAAGAATACAAAATGCAATATATATCTCTATATATAAAATATATATGTATATATTTTTTTGAAAATAGAACGTAAAATAAGCTTATATGTATCAATTGTCCACCAAATTTCTCGTTTAAATAAATTTTTGAAAAATGAAGTGCTTTTTTGCAGTATGAACCCGAGGTGCACATATGTGTACCTGGTAGTAAATGTAAACTAATAATAATTATTTTACTTTTTATTACAAAATTATGTTTCTATACGTATAAATAGATGGAACAAGCTATGAAATAATTTTTACGATGGCCTAAAATGTGTCAGGTCTGAAGAGGTTAAATACAAAGTAAACAAAACAATTCAACCCAAAGCCTTGTTACATACATTATCTTTTTTATCTTATGGTTACATTGTTCGTCAAAATGACATATGTTGTGTCTTGACACTATTATTTCTAAAACATGACTCTAAATGGCAGTACCGAATTTTGATCTTGATAGATCGTGGCTGTTAATAACTTTAATTAATTAATTTTTCTCATTAATTGCAACTAATTGTGTTTGTAAATTCCTAATATGTTTTTCATATATATATTTTGTATTTATTCATTTGTAATTCATCTTTTTAGATTATTCTTTATTCCACAGATTGACTGCATGACAGTTCAGAACATGTTAAGTTCTAAGTATGTTTACAAATTCGGAAAGTCTATTAAATCTCTTTAAAATCCCTTTAAATCATATTTTTTTTTTGTTTGTGAAGAACCAGACGTAAAAGGTATAATATTGCCAGTGGGCAAATTCCTAAATAACTATTTTCAAGACATAAGAAATCATAAAATCGAAGACTGTCATTCAAGTTACGAAAAAGATACCTGTGACCTGCAAGATGCCGTCTACGACGAAAGTTCACAGGTAATATCTCTTCTGATTAAGAAATTAATTCTCTATGTTAATTCACTTTAAATCTCAACAACATTTAAAATATTTCATTATATTTTTGTTATGTGTATTATTTACTAAGATATTACGCTTCCGTAGTTATTTAATATATCATTTATATTTTTTATAGAAACATTTTTTCTGGCTGATGCCTTTAAAGATGTTTCAAATGCTATTTCGATTAACCTTTTTTCAGATTTTTAATAAATTAATATTGTTTCATGTTATTTATCGAAATATTAATTTATTAATATATATATATATATATATATATATATATATATATATATATATATATATATATATATATATACATGATGTCATAATGTGTTTTGTGTAGATCGTTGAAAGGGAAATCTAGAAATTTACATAGATATATATATCTATATTTATTTAGATAGTGTCAAAAATAGTAATTTTATTCCGGATAATTTAAAAATTAAATGGACTGTAAAATGCTTTAAATAGAAACATAATATTATTTTTACATTATTGATTTGGAATGTAAATTTGACACTTAGAAAAAGAAAAAAAATGGCGTAATGGAAATAAAATAATTTTTTACTGTCATAATTATTGTTATCGAATTATTGTTGTCATAATTATAGTTCTTTATTTATTTTTCGAAAGAAAAAAAATCCAGTGGATTTTCTAATACATACATAAACACTGCGTATATAACATCTAATTTTATCTTAAAAATAATTAAATTGTCAGCATATATATTCAATTATTTTCGCATTTACATGAAAATTTATTCTATGTTTAATTTTACTGGATTCTTTCGTTAAAAGATCCACATTAATCCAGTTGGATCGTTAAAATACAGGAAAAAGAATGATACCTAAAATTCAGTTACATTTTTACTGACAAAAAAAGTTTTTTGCAGTAAAAAAATTATATTTTTGAATTACGAAAGAAAACAAGTAAAGAGAATTAAATTATAAACCAACACCGAGTCATACATAAATTTTAACATAAGAGACAAAATTAATTAACAACATAGAACCTTTTCTTGTTTTTATATTATGTAGAGCAATATTATGTTTACAGTATTTGTTACATAATAGTTAAATATAATATTTATTACTTTTATAGTATAAACTAATCATATATTCAAAGACTATTCTTGTGGTACAAAAAATATATATCCAAAACAGGTTTTGTTTTAATCACTTTATTTGCTTGCTATTGCATGTATTTTTTCTTCATGGTATTGAAAGTTAGGTAAAGATATTTAGGTTATGTAAAGAAAGAAAAAAAAAAGAAAAAAAAGAAAAAAAATTGTTTTTTTTATCGGTCATTACGTTCAAAAAGTGTAACTTGAATTAATATCAAAGAAAAAAAAACTTGAATTAATATCAATGTTACGAACTGTCGAATGTTGCGAGTATCTTTAATACTCATTAGGTCGCTGGTTCAATTAATACTACTAATTACTTAAAAATTCTTTATATACAAATTATTTACACATTATTTACATTTCGAATACAGAATACAGATCTAGCGAAACACACGATAGGTCCGCTAAGATCACCGAAAAACCAAAACAATAACAAACGATATTCCAGTGTTGCCAAAACGGCAAACCTAAAGTACAGTAGAATGCGCCAAGGAGACGCGCGGCATCCAAGGTTATGGTGAAGCCGTTACAAAAGAATGCGCCATGGAGACGCGATATACAAGATTATGGTGAAGCCGTAACATACCGGCCCCCGTTGATATGTGCCAACATTCAACAATAATAGTAAATGTAACAATAAACAATTTCAAATAATAGAAATTTCAATTCTACAATCAATAATACAGTATTTTCGATAAAATGCAATGTACTTCTTCAATATTATTACTTAATGTATTACTTAATATAAGTTTACCAAATGCAAATAGATAAGTTATAATACAAACAATAATTACACTTGAATAGTATGCAAGATAGTTATCAAATTAACACTCAATATATGTAGCAATCTGATAAATTCAACAAGTTAATAATAGTTAATCAAGAATATATACAGACGAAGACACGTAAATTTACACTTATGTTATAAAGTTAAGCTACACAAATTATGAAGCTAAGAATTAAAATATTTTTAAATCTCAAATGAAATTGCTATACATAATAAACAGTTCAATACAAATATACAATAATGGTAACTATAATATAATTATTTAAATCTTTCAAAATAACAGAATTCATCAGTTCTCTAAAGGAAGTGGGCAAACTTTAGAGACACACCTCGTAACTATACCTGTTGATGTTTTTATATCTAAATGGATTGCCTTTGTGGCAAGACAAACAAAAATCGCGACGTAAATTTTATTATATATCCCTTTTCTCTGATTTTTATACTTAATCACAAAGGGTCCACAAAAGTCAACAGAACATTTTTGAAATGGCGGGCTAGGATTTACTCGTTCAGTTGGCAAATTTCCCATAATTTGATTTGCCCCTATTGGTTTGTTTTTAAAGCACGTTACACATTTGTGAACTATTTTACGAGCCAAGGATCGCCCATTTATTACCCAATATTTTTGCCGGACATGATGTAACAATGATTGTGGCCCTAAATGGAAAAATTTGGAATGAAAATATTCAAAAATCATTTCACTTATTTTATGATCATGTGGTAACATTTTGGGTGTTTCCTCTCATAGGTCAGACTGGAATTGTCTAAACGACGTCCAACTCTAATTAAATTATCGGAATCTATATAAGGATTTAGAAATTTGAGTTTACTGTTACCTGAAAGGCTCCTCTGGTTTTTCATATGCTTAAGCTCTTCAGAGAAGGCTGAATACTGTACCTGTTTAATCAGAAAAATTTCTCCAAATCTCAATTCACTTGCAGATAAGGCACCACTTTTTTTCTCCTTACCCTTTCGACAATTATTTAGAAATCTAAAAATATAACTAGTAATATAAATTAATTTTAAAAAATTATTAGTTAAAGAGAATAAACAATTATGAAAACAGTTTTCAGTTCTAAGTGAAAAGTTACTGTTGATTTCAGTTCTAAATTCGGACTCATAGTCAGTGTTGTTTTCCAGTTTTACTGGATAATCTTCTGCATACTGAATTCTGTCCCGAAGAAAATTTGGTCCACTAAACCAAAATTTGCAGTTAGTCAGTTCTTTAGCATCTAGACCTCGAGATAGGACGTCAGCAGGATTATTTTCCGATGATACGTGTTGCCACTCATAAGAGTCCGTGAGGTCTTGTATAGCAGCTACTCTATTACTCACAAATGTTTTCAATTGGTGGGGAGATTTTCTAATCCATGCCAGTGATATTGTGGAGTCACTCCAGGGAAGAACAGTTTCTATTGGAATGTCAAGTGACGGTACAACTTTATGCATTAATTTTGCTAAGAGAAGACATGAGCACAGTTCAAGACGAGGGATTGTCACTGTTTTTATGGGGGATACTCTAGACTTGCTACAGAGTAAATGTGCATCAGGTGAACCTTCAGTTGGTATATACTGGATGTATATGTCGGCTCCATATGCCAAAGAAGAGGCATCTGCGAAGCCATGTACGATTATGCGCTCTTCACGAAAAACAAATCTAGGAATTTTTAAATTTTCTAATTCTGAAAGAGTGGAAACAAAATCACTCCATTCTTTCGCTATGGAATCTGGTAATGGCTCATTCCAATCTATCTTAGCTAGCCACGTTTTCTGCATGAAGATCTTAGCCCTTGTTACTACAGGGCCAATTAATCCGAGTGGATCGAAGATTTTTGAAATCAAAGAGAGAACATCTCGTTTACTATAAAATTCCTTATTGTTATGAATCTTTAATTTATACAGAAAACAGTCACTTAAAGGTTCCCAGAGAACACCCAAAGTTTTTACTGAACTACAATCTGTTTGATCATCGAAATTATATTCGGTGGCAGCCATAGTATTAGGTTCAAGTAATTCTCGGTGGTTTGCACACCATTTGTGCAATTTCATATTTCCACGCTTCAAAAGCTCAATCAATTGGGACTTTAAAATTTTCGCCTTTTCGAGAGTCGATTCCCCGGAAAGAAGGTCGTCTACATAAAAATCTTTTAAAACGACTGACAATGCTAGAAGTAAGTTTGGTTGCTCATCAAGAGCTAATTGTTTAAGAGCACGAGTTGCTAAATAAGGAGCATTAGATGTCCCATAAGTAACTGTATTAAGCTTATAAGTATTCACTGGCGCGTTAATACTGTCCTTCCACAAGATTCTAAGGAAGTCTCGTTGGGATGGATCAATTAATACCATTCTGTACATTTTTTCTACATCCGCTGTGAATGCATATCGATGTTTTCGGAAACGTATCATAATTACGAATAATTCTTGTTGAGGAATTTTGCCTTTCAAAAGAATGTCATTCAATGACAAACCAGATGTCGTTGGCGTTGAAGCGTTAAAAACGACTCGCAAGCGTGTTGTACTTTTTTCTGGCCTGTAGACCCCATGATGTGGTATATAATAAAGGTTCTTTACGGGTTTTGCTTCTTCTACTAATTCCATATGATTTAAGTTTTTGTATTCTTCCATAAATTCCGAATAGAGAGGTTGTAAATTCGAATCCCTATCTAATCGGTGCCAAACTTGATCGAGCCTTTTTTCGGCTAGTTTTTTGGATTCTCCTAAGAGTGTAGCATCCTAGATAAGCATGCTAACAACATACTGACCATTGGAACTTCGATAATGAGTTGTTTCAAAATGATTTTCGCAAAATTTCTCTTCATTACTAAGTGGAGAACTAGAATCATTAATATTTTCGATTTCCCAAAATTTTCTTAAGGATTCGTCTATTTTTTCATTGGTTAATAAACCACAATATTGGGAATCATCTGAGGAATTATTCACGACACCGCTAGCAACATATCCGAACACTGTTTCTTGAAATAACAAATTTTGCGAATTTTATCTGATTTTAATAAATCGAAGAAACATTGCGTGCCGACCAATAGGTCTATCCTCCCAGGGATATAAAATTCAGCATCTGCTAACGAAATATTTGTAGGAATATCAGCAATTTCTATACGAATAGGTGTAAGTGGGGTTATTTCTGTAATTTTTGGCACTACAAGAAATTCCAGTTCCTTCGTGAAATCTCTATTTTTATTTGAAATCACAGATTTAATTTTACAATTTAATGTTGTGGTCGTGTTATTCAAACCCGATATTGGAGCAAAAACCTTTGATTTCTTTATACCCAATTTCTTTGCAAATTCAAGCGACACACAATTTATTTGGCTACAAGAATCTAAGAGAGTTCTTGCCTGGATATAATTTCCTTTATTTGTTTTTATGTCAATAACTGCAGTTGACAAGATAACAGTGTTATTTGAAGCGAATAAGCAATTAGAAAGATTTTGTGAGACTGAAGGCGTCGGACTTGATTCTGGGCGACGTACTGTCTGATCAACACCTGGTTTTGGGAAATGAGTTTCATTACTGGAACCTATTTCTTTATCTCTATGTAATAAAGTGTTGTGAGGGGATTTGCAATGTTTACATAAATGTTTCGAAGCACAGTTAGCTGCTAAATGTGATTTGTTAAAGCATATGAGACAAAGTTTATTTTTTTTAACGATAGCAAATCTTTCACCAAAATTCATATTTAAGAATTTGTTACATTTATATAGGGGATGAAATGAATCACAAATAATACACTGTTTTTCAGAACTTGTATTTACTAAAAGAGATTTTGATTTTATTTCACTAGAAATTTTTGGTCTAGCTAAATTACTTCTTTTTATGCTTTCGAGAGATTGGCTTCTTTTTTCTAAAAAGTCCATTAAACTGTCAAAACTAGGAACTTCAGAAGTGTTTATTGACAATTCAAATTGTTTTCTTGTTTCCTTATCTAGTTTTTCTAAAATTATAGTTGTAAACAAAATGTCAGAGAGGTTATTTCTCTCAAATCCTAAATTATTTAGAGCCCTGATATTTTTGTTTATAACATCTAATAAACGCCTTAATTCTTTAGATGATTCATGTGTAATTTTTTCAAAATCTAACACAGCCTTTAAATGTATACTAACCACAATTCTTTTATTCTCAAATCTATTTTCTAACGGTTTAAACAACGAATCAAATGTATCATCTGGAGTTTCTAATAATTTAGCCTCATTTCTTAATGCGGAATGCAAATAATGTAATTTTTGAACATCAGTCAATTCTTCATTATTCGTAACAATATTATTAAACTCTATTTTAAACATGTTCCAGTCTTCATATTTTCCACTAAATAGCGGAAGAGGTATATCAGGAAGTTTTATTTTACAGTTATTTATCTTTAATTCTGAATTTTTAGTTTCTAATTTATTAGAATATAATAATTGATTGAAACTTATTTCTAGCTGTTCTACTCGCTCTTCCATTTCGACCAATGAAGCATCAATTTCCGATAAATCATGATCTTCAGGTGCTGTTGTATAATAATCGCGATGTAGTATATCGATGTTTGTAGACAGTTTTTGAAGATTCTTGATTTTCGTTTCAATTTGAATTCTAGACAATTCATCGGTTTTTTCATTTACAGAATTTTGTAATCTTGTTAACTGGACCTTTAAAGAGCCTCTAGTCCTATTCAAGCTAATTAATAAAGCCATTTTAATTCAAATAGAACAAGGAGAACAAGTTCGAATTAAAAACGAAAGTCCTACCGGCGAGCGGACCAATATAACGAATTGTCGAATATTGCGAGTATATTTAATACTCATTAGGTCGCTGGTTCAATTAATACTACTAATAATACTTAAACTTCTTTATATACAAACTATTTACACATTATTTACATTTCGAATAAAGAATACAGATCTAGCGAACACACGATAGGCCCGCTAAGATCGCCGAAAGCAAAACAATAACAAACGATATTCCAATGTTGCCAAAACGGCAAACCTAAAGTACAGTAGAATGCGCCAAGGAGACGCGCGGCATCCAAGGTTGTGGTGGAGCCGTTACAAAAGAATGCGCCATGGAGAAGCGATATACATGATTATGGTGAAGCCGTAACAATTTGTTTTATTAAGTTATTACATCGACCCACATAAATGGTTTTCGATTTTGTTTATGTGTTTTCTTTCCCAGTTAGAATACAGATATTGATAAACAAGAAGATATTAAAATACCTCACATTGTTAGGTGCTACTATTCTTAGGTATTTTGGCCTGCATTGCACAACTGTGTTTTCTTGATTAGGTATCTTAAGGAGCGAGTACTTATGATCCATCAAAGAGGTCAACTAACGCGAGATACCAGTGTTAAGCTTCGAAGCAAGATTGGTACTATATATATTATAAAGGCCTTACGTATCTGTGCGTAACGCATACATCATTTTGTGAATGGCAACACTTTCCCCTACAATTTGAATTTTGCAATTTTCGTTACTGCAAATTTTATACTTCTAAACAACGTACATTTTAAATTTTTACACCGTCGTATAGAGAAAAATATGTACTTTTAAATGCAATTTATTTGAAAGCTGTGTCTTAATTCATTTTTGAGATATTATTTTTTTTTTAATTTTAGAACCTATTTTCTAATTGTGCCAACAGAAGTACTTCCATTTCTTTTACAAGCAAAGGAAAAATAGTAGATTATTGTAAATTTTTGTTGCCACTTTTCATTAAAATTGAAAAAAACATTAAAATTTTTACGACTGAGTTTTATTAAAATAATATTTTGTTAATTTCAGGTTAAAATAATATTTGTTTAAAAGTTAGACTCACTAATATAAAATGCGTTTTTTACTGTTAAAAAAATTGTAGGTTTATTATATATCAATGATACATTTGCTTCTTAGGTATTTTCTTTCGTCGAAATTTGACGGGCGCCACCTCGTTTTTATTGATAGAGGTAAGGGGAAAGGTTGAATTATCTTTGTCCAGTACGGAGAGGAACTCTTTACCTATCGCAAGGGAGTGCGAAGCACTGAACTCTAAGTTACTGACCATTGTATAAACTACTCAAGATTTTTGTATTCTTGATCTCAGCTATATAGCTAAATGAAGTTTATATGGTATCGCTAGAAACACTGTATTAAGATGAATAAATATAACATATCTTTAAGCTATTATGTTTAGCTATTTAGAAAAGGCTATGAATTTAGAAAATTTAAAAAAGGCTAGCGATAGTACATTTGGTGAACGACTATCAAAAAACTATAAGAGTTACAAGCTACCACATTTTAATCAAACAGTTTAAATATATTAATGTTGTACTATTATTTTTCAACACAATCTAACTGATTGATAAAGTAATCATACGAAATGAAGATTTCCAACTGAGCGAAAAATTGACCAGGCTGGGAATCGAACCCAGATACTTAGCTTACAAGGTCAGTGCTTTACCTTTTAAGCTACCTGGGCGATAGCCAGCTGGGATTTTTCGCTCAGATAATCTTATTGGTCATAACATCTGGTCTGTCATTTACACAGCTCAACAGAATAGACCGCAGGTAATAGAACTCCATATGACGATGAGTACGTAGATATACTATTATTTTTTAACACAATCTAATTGATTGGTAAAGTAATCATATGAAATGAATATTTCCAACTGAGCAAAAAATTGACCAGGCTGAGAATCGAACCCAGATACTTGGCTTACGAAAAATCCCAGGTGGCTATCGCCCAGGTAGCTTAACAGATATTGGCCTTGTAAGCCAAGTATCTGGGTTCGATTCCCAGCCTGGTCAATTTTTCGCTCAGTTGGAAATATTCATTAAGTATGATTACTTGAAAAATAATAGTATATCTACGTACCTATCGTCATATGGAGTTCCATTACCTGCGGTCTATACTGTTGAGCTGTCTAAATGACAGACCAGATGTTATGACCAATAAGGTTATCTGAGCGAAAAATCCAAGCTGGCTATCGCCCAGGTAGCTTAACATATAAAACATTGGCCTTGTAAGCCAAGAATCTGGATTCGATTCCCAGCCTGGTCAGTTTTTCGCTCAGTTGGAAATATTCATTTCGTATATTAATGTTGATTTAATTCTTCAGCTAAACCTTATTATTTTTATATGAAAATTAGTTTCTGTACACATTTTAGGTCAGAAAACAATAAGGTTAATTTTCTCGAAAAGATTCACTTGATTTTTTTTTATTCTTTTAATCCTTTGGACCGTGTATTTATTACTCAGGAAGCCGAATTTAAGTCTCTAAAAGAAAGTAGTTTGTCAAACTTAATTATTAAATGAATGTTCTCTTTATATTAAGTTATGGTTATGTAATCAAAAGCAATAGGTATACTAGTTTTAATCTTTATTCGTCCCTTAGCTACATATATATAATTAAAGGTATATTCCACTATTTCACACTGAACTCAAATAAAATTGACTTCCTTCTAAAAGAGCAACCAAACATTGCTTTTGCCTTTTGGGGCGAAGCTTTCGAAAACTTTGGCTGATAAAGTCATTTAAATCTCTGAAATAAAGTGTTTAGCTAAACTTTATTTAACTGAATATTTCCTCTTTCAAAATCTTTCGTTGCAGAAATTCCCCCGTCGTTTGTCCCATCCGTTTTTTTATCTTTTCTTACTAAATGTTAAAATTAAAATTTATTTTTATTATTTTTAATAAAACTTATAGTTTTAAATATATAGTTTTATTGTTGATTAGTTTATATTATTTTAACATGTGTTATTAAAATAAAAATAATAAAAAATTGTTTAAAAATCTATTTTCAGTAATATTGTAGCTTTTAACGTTGTAGATTTTCCATCTGAACGCAAATGTTTCCAGTCGGGTACGCGAGCCCAAAACTATTTGCTCAGACAGGAAGAAAATTTCGCTCAAATCGGAAAATTACGACTCATTGGATTCATTTAGTAATCGTACGATTATGCTTTAAAATAATTAATTAATCAGAGTATCTTTAGTTAGTTTCAGAATGAATCGTAAATGAAGTATTTTTTTATATTGCAATGCTTGTTTTTTATTCAAAAATGCTATTTAGTTAGCAATAATAACCAATTAATAAATCAAATAAAAATCTAAGGTTCTTTGACAGTTTTTAGTAAACCAATCGATGATTCTTTACTTGTTTCATTTTATATTGCTTTTGTTCAGACACTGGGATTTATAGGAACAATATTTATTATAGGAAATATATTTCATAGAAACAGCATATAAATAAATAAATACTTTTTTTTACTTTATATACTTCAATATTATGTATTTATATAACGTTTTAAAATTTATGACTATGAATGTTTTTCTAAAAATAACCTAAAACGTTAAATATAAATTAGTGCGAATTCGCACAGATTTACATTTCAAATATCGAACTAAATTCGCATCAAAATCGTTTTTTGACAACCTCCTTTATCCTCTTTTATCCCTGGATCTCCAAATATGGATCTGAGTTCTGTCCCATTTTATTAATGCATCTCGAATATAATTACAATTTTGTTATCAGAATGAAATGTTTCAAAATATAAGAATTCAGCTAATTCGAATAAAATAAAAATCTTGATCTGTACTCGAATGGTAGAAGAAACAATTGAGTAATAATTAATAACATTTCATTAATACTCAGTAGCGAAGAGGTTATTTTGGTTGCATTTCATAGTAACAAAATTAATTTAAAAAACAAATCAATTTTACGATTCGATTCCAAATCACATTTCGTGTGAAGAACCATGCGTTTGTTACATTTCATTATCACAGTTTTTACAACAGAATTACATGAAACTGAATTTATGGGATTCAAAATCCAAACAATGTGGAATATGGGAGTAATGTTAAAATGAAGAGTCTCCCGAATATAAGATGTGTTTAAAAATATTTATATTTGTAAAAAAAAAAAAAAAAAAAAAAAAAAAATGTACTACCGATATTTGATTTGTTAAAAAAAATAAGAATAAATCCACAACATCCTCAGTTCTGATGTCTCCATACGGAGAGATCAAAAGAACCCACTTTAAATTAATTTAAATCATTCCAGAATTTTTAAAATTACTTCAAAAACTTTTTAATTATAGCATACTTATAATAAGAATTTATATATAGACTTCTACATATTTGGAGATGTTTCATAACGATTTGAAACTAGTTTTTGTCTTTATTCGTAATATTTGCCTCGGGATGAGATGGTTAAGGATTTTAATTTATCACAATTAAATCAAACATATTAATGAATACATCACTTGGAAAACTTTATTGTACATTCACTCATGCGAGATTTAAAAAAAAGTAATAAAAGTCAACAAATCTCCAGCAGTTTTCAATGAAAGTCGAATAAGATTTAGATAATTTTCTTATTATCATTTATTTTGTCTCAAGCTGTTACACAGGATTATTATGCTCAGTCCTTTATGATACATGATTTTTCATAAAAGATGGTCAAAACTTTAAGAGATATCCTTACACATCCAAACAAACAACTTTCATCCAAGAATTCATGATCGGAAAAAAATCGAAAAGGTGCTGGAAGCCGACATAGTTAATGATGTAGTAAGAGGCAAAAACTGATAAAGAAAGATAAGCGGCAAAGGCAAGGTGGTAGCAACTCTCCGTACAATAATCTCAGTCATTCCCATTTACAATTTCGTTGAAAAAAAAATACATATTTTTTTAGGTAAGAACAACACTTCCGATACGTTCCTACAGCGGTTGTTAGTTATACTCTCGTATTAGCGGCTTTTATGTATTATTCGAAGTAGAATTTTGCATATGCGTTCTTTTTCTTATCCACATAATACACGCATGCTATTAGAGGTAACTCTAAACAGTAACGGGACTATAACGCTTACTTAGACTAAGTTTCTGGTATCTTTACTTTTTATTTCCGAACACGCATTCTTTGATGACAATTTTTTTATTTGGATGTATGCTATCGCCTCTTTTGTCCATGTTTTATGAAACACCCTATAATTTATACGTGTGCCATGTGTGCCAAAATAAATGACGTGTAACTGATATCTGGTGTTTTTTATGTTTCTTTCAATTAATTTAATGTGCAGTGCTAATTAATTTAATGTACAGTTTAATCTATGGACGAAATTTCCGACTTTTTTTGTATTTGTTTTAAGTATTCTTTTTTTATGAGAAGCAATTTAGTACTCAACGCACTCCTGTACAATAGTTACTGGGTATTATATTAAGTTTCAAAATATGTCAGGACACTTTGGTGACCCTATATTATGTTTTCGTAGATGAAGAAAGTTTGCCATGTAACTTAGAGTGTACAATTTTGACACAATTCTAGAATTTCTGTACAACTGATAAATTATGGAATTAGTCATTTAAACATCGATACCGATATATAAATATTAAATATAGTTTTAAAGACAGCCAACATTTTTAAAATTGTTTCAATAATTTCTATCAATCAGTAGAATTCATAATGGTTTTTGTACGTTAAAACTAAACCAATGAGTTTTTGTGATAAAATTTAAAAGATTTTTTTATTTATCTCTTTATTTTGTACATAAAATTTAAAACAATTAGTATAATATTTAGAATTGTAAGTGCATCATTAAAAATTAAAATAAATAAAAAGAACAAAATATATATATAAGGTACCCTGGGGTAATAACGCCACTTTAAGGTTCTACCAATTTTCACGGCCCAGTTTTAGATTGTATTTTTCAAACAAATATATGATTTGATACAGCAACTCATTGACTATCTATATAAAAAAAATAATTTAACAGATATGTATTCGTAAAATGTAATGGTGTGATTTCTTGATCAATGCTATTTGGCGTTATTACCCACCTATATGGGTAAATACGCCATGCAAACAAAACTATGAAATAAGATGGAATAATTGCATGTAGATTGTCCAATTCTAAAAATACAAACTCTACAAACTTAGAAATTGACAAAATGCATTCTAAGCTATTGAAAATGTTCAATTTTTTGTGAAAGTGTAAGAAAAATAAAGGTGTGGTGTGGGGGGGGGGGGAGAGAATGAGGCAAAAGAATATCAGACCACGAGCTTCTTTTTGCTTAAAAAGGACCGCTTAAATAGAATTATTAGAAACATTGCACAGTTTTAACTGTGTTTATTTGAATCAGTATTTAGGATGTAGCTCGGCCACTGTAGGGAATCAACCGGGGTATTAATGCCAAGGATTGGCGTTATTACCCCGTTATAGTTATTGCGCTGTACATTTTAAATTACAAATTATCTCGAGAAGATATCCAAAATATTCAACAACAGTTTGAAAGTACATGAAATGTACTACAAATTTATGTAATTAACAAAGTATTTCCTGATAAAAAAAAATTGTCTTCACATCACAAAACGCATCTCGCAAATTTTAGATCAAGCGTTAATTTTAGTTGCTTGTAAAAATAATAAGACCTAAAAATGAAACAAATTAACTTGAAGCTGTTTTTTGCGATTTATATGACTCAGAACCCTTCTGCGCAGAGCACATGGGTGTCATTTACCAGATTATTTCATAATTATGCAAAATATTAGCACTTGGCGTTAATACCCCGCCTGGAGTTATTACACCAGACCACCTTATATAAAATATAAAATATCCTCAAAACTCATAAATGTTTTTAAGAACTTTTAAATTTCGTTATTAAATTTTAAAGCAATTTACATATATAATTACAAATAATTTACCAAATGATTCCCAAACTACGCAAAAGCTGTTTGCGCAATTTTCTTTAAATTATACTTGCTTTTAACAGTAAATGTTTTGTCAATAATATATTTTAATTGTTTCTACACTAATTTTTCGTATTTTAGCTCATTTTCAGGCTTTCGAAATCAATGGAAAAAAGTGTTCTATTTGCTATTTGACAAAATAAAACTTCTGATGTTTGCACTGTGTTCAAAAAATTTGATGAAATTAAATATGTCAAATTGTAAAATGCATTATCCTAAAGTAAAGTTACAAATTACTTTTAACAATAGTACATTAAACGATAATTTCACATAAAGAGCTATTCACACAATTGAGAATAAACGAATTTTAAAATTTCATCTGAATTTTAAGATTAAATTCATTTATTAACTTTTGTAAACTTCAATATTGTCAATAGCTTTAAACGATTAAGAGGACATTAAATAGATAAAATCTTGTTGCAAATATAATCATATATATTAACTGCAATCACGTAAGCCATAACAAAGACCGTTTATGTAACCATTAATTTGAATTTTTGATTGTGTTTTAATCCATCAATTGCAATCTCTAGTAACTGTCATATTAATGAAGCTGATTTTAATATATTTCATTATATTTGCCTTTTGATTTAAACAGCTGTGCTTACCGTTATATAGGTAAGTTTAAAAAATTAGTTTGATTATTTTTATTACATTGCTTCAGGATTAAATATAGTACTTGGATTGAATTTCAGTTGGTTTTGCAGAACATTTTAATACAATTACATTAGATTTCCTCAATTGGTGCATTTAAAGCAATATCACGAGTTTTAATTCAGGTATTAACTGAAAGTAATAATTAAGAATGATAAAATTATAAAGTTTTCAACACGTCTTTTATTGTTTAATATATATGCTCATGATTATTAAAATCAATTCGAGTAATTGTGTTACAATATCTTAGAGTAAATTTAAAAATAAATACATTAATATAAATATCATAGATAAAAAAAAAATTCTCGCCCAAAGCTAAACATAATAGCTCAACCAGAATTTCTGGTTTAAAAAAATCATTTTTTTATGTTCGTAAAAACTGATCCTACTAACTATAACATATATTTTTATTTAGTACTGAATTTACAAAAAAAATGTTTAGAACAATGTAATAAAATGCTGCAATAGACATAAAACACACAAATTTTTAAAAAATGTGATTTTTATTTGAAGATACATTGTTGAAATTTTTGCTCTAAATTGAACTAATGCATTAATATGTTTTAAATCATATAAAATAGTTCTAAATTTAACAAGAAATCAACGAATAACAATTAAAATGAATTTTTAAAACAAATAAATCTAAATTTTCAGAATCTCATACAATTTACCCTAATAAAAAAATCTCATAGTCAGCTGTTAATTAAGTTCAGTACTAGTACAAGTTAAGTACATTTCTGTTCCAACTTGATAAAGCGTGACTACATTATGCTTCTCTTCATGTTTTTTCCAGTTTTATTAAATGTCAGCTTTACAACTGCTTCAAAACGAGCCTAAAAAAGGAAAAAAAACTTTTTAAAGAATCTCATGATTTGTATGTTTTATTAAGGTTCAAGCATAAAATAAATTCAATCGGTTGTTTTTTGAACCTTGTTTGTTTGTTTATTTGTTCGTTTCATTTTAATTAACATTATTCCACATTATCCGATTGGTTTCCATAACTGAAAAGTACTTTTTTTAAAGCTTAATATTGGTATGAATTTTTGTTTCATTTTAAAAGCATTAAAACTGTGTTGACAAAAATGTCATTTTTTTATTTCTAACTTTTAATGTATGTAATTTTTTTCCTGTTGATTTATAAATAAAAATGGAAATGAGACAAGATTTTCCGCTTATTTTGTAAAAATGTTTAGTGTATCTAATTTTTTCCCTGTTGATTTATAAATAAAAATGTAAAGGACACAAGATTTTCCACTTTATTATTTTGTGAAAAAATGGGTTTTGTAACTAGAAAATTTTTAAATATCCTGGTTATACTAAACAAAAGTCAAAGAACAAACACTCAGCTGAACAATATTCCAAAAATTCTATAATTACAGATAATTTTAAATCTATTTAATTTTAAAGTAAGTAATTAGCATTTTTGCTACTAAGATCAGGCTGCAATTTAAAATGACTGACATTATAGGTAATTTATCTCCCCCCTATAGTAATTATAATGGTCATACCATACAACGATTCATTCTATTGAAAACTGAAATTTACGCACAACTGAACACAAGAACAAAGAAATAATAAAATGGCGGATTCGCCGACATACGCTTGCATGGTGCATTTACCCTTAGCCAACTACATTTGGAAGATTGTCAAAATTTATATTTCTTGCTCTTTAAATGCAAAAAATGATAGCAAGCTTTTATTTATTCCCTGATTGCCAAAAATGGAGCTCAGGGGACCTCAATCGCAATTTTTACAAATAAAAACAAAAAACATTAATTTAGCGATACTTACTAAGTATATATTGTCATGTAAGAGACCTTTTTAGGTTAATTCGGTTAAAATAAATTTATATTTATCATACGCATTTTAAATGACAAAAAAAAAAAAAAAAAAAAAAAAAAAAAAAAACAGCTGGGAACAATTGACTCTATCTTAAAACTCGTACTACGAGGATTAAAGGCCAATTTTAATTTTAAATTTCTTAAGAGATAAATTTTTCTGCTATGTCTGTAATTTTATGTGCAATAAATATAAATTACATTAATTGGCACGAGTTATTTCTGGCATCAATTATTTATTTTGCTTCAAGAAATACAAATTCAACAAAATATGCACAAAATGTATGTGTGTGTTTATTTATATAACAAGCTGATGGAGTAAAATTAAAATGTTCCACAATGTTTCAAAGATAAAAATTGATTTTGAAGATGATAGTTTCAAATACCTTTGCCAATTATGCTCAATTATATCCCATGAATGATTAAGACATTGCAGAAATATTTGTTTCGACATATTTTTAATGCGTTTATTTCAAAGAGACAGTGTTATTATTGCCACTTATTAGATTCTTGCGAACGATGTGAACGAAGTCTTCTTTTGAACGAAGTCTTGTGAAAGATATTATTTGTGCAATTTAACTCGTGAATAATCAGTTAAAGAAAGAATTGTTAGGTGTCAATTAGTACATAAGAAAGAAAATTCAAGATAGGAATACTTTGCTAAAGGATAATTATTTTCCTTTATTGATAATTTAAAATTTTTGCATTAGATGTATTGTTTTGACACATAATCTTGATTACATGAAATTAAGAAAACTCGCAATGTTTTGAAGAAAAAAAATAATTTAATCGAAGATTTTTCATAACATGTTATTTGTTAATTAGCAGTAACAATAGAGACATTGCAGTAAATTTGTTTCAGCATATTTTAATGTGTTATCATCAGTGAGAGAGTATTGATGACTCGAACTTTTGGAATATCACGAAAGTTCTTATTTGTGTAATTTAACTTTTAACAAATTAGATAAACGAGTAGTGGGCGTTAATAAAAACTAGTTAATTACGCATGTTCTTGACATAATTATTCAAAGTTTTCATAGATAAAAATTGTTTAGACATTCGAAAATTGTTTTGATAATAGCACCAAGTGAGATTAAATGAGTGTTTGAGACTTTCAAACAAACATTTTGAGATATTTTTTAACGAATTTTCATCCAAGAGTCACTTTTAATATTCCAATGATTAGAATTATTTGTCAAATGTCAATTCCGTATTTTATCTGATAAATATTTAGTTAAAAATGATACACTAGGCGTTAATTTGGATTTCATGTTTAAATTTTTCATTTAAAAGACTTATGTGTAATTGTCATTTTTACTTCCTAAACATGATTTGCAAGGAAAGCATTAAAGTTAAGATTTCTGTGCTTGTGTGTGTTTGATAGTTTCTAAATTGCAATTAGGTTAGAGCTCTAGTTTTGTTAATATCACTGCAAGAAGAATTGAATACATTTTCATACAAAAAGATTTTTCGATTTTTGAAGAAAAATTTTTCAGAGAATGTGACAGAGAATTAAGAAATATACTCTGGTCAAGCAATCGTAGGCACAAGTCTTCAGTTTCAGAACGGGAGGTCTACTGCTCAAATCTAGCTGATTTTCTTGTGTCAAAAATTTATGTACGTTTATAAAAATCTATGCTCGTATAACGCTCTTGCGATACTTAGATAAAATTACCTTTTCTTCTGGGAACTTTTAGCGAAATTTGCGTTATTTCTCTGTTATTTATTATTTTTTCTTAGAAATTAAGCCCTGGTGGCGACTGGAATATTTTGATTTAGGCACCACTATCTCCTTGAAATTGTTGGAAATCTGCATATAATGTTGTGCTGCCTCTCTTTGGCTGAGATAACATTGAAAAATTCTATACTTAGCATTGTTCATGTACCTTTGTAATGGAGCATTGGCACAAAATATTAATGACCTTGGTCTAAGTTCCACACTTTTCACATTGTTGGCTGTATTTCTTGAACGCAAGCTGAACACATTCAAAGTTATAAACTCTTTCTATATTTATTTCTCGACACTATACAAATATATTACCAACGAAAGTTGAGTTATTCTTGGTTTTGTTTATTATTTTTTTTTCTCAGTATTGTTGACACATCGATTTTGTAAAACAAATATCTACTTTTTTTTTCATATTATTAACAAGCGCTATACTATATCAGACATTAAATAAGGGAATATTACTGTTCGGAAATAATGAATAACTTTCAAACTGCTAATACTGTTAAATTAAAATCCCTGTTGTCCCTGACAAAACATCTTTAAATAAATAAAATTATTGGGTTTTACACAGCTCAAAAAATAAAACATGATTTTGAAGAAGGTATCCCGATATATATTAAATAATTATGTATAGTGATATCACTTGTGTAATAGAGGAAAACATATGTATTTGTTTGAAGTTAATTAGATAAACATAATTAGCTAAAGAAAGAAATGTTAGATCTAATGTTTAACCGTATTTATGGATTACACAAGATTATCACTTTATTACCTTACAATGTTTTCTGTTTTATAATTTTTTATGTACGTTTTTATGTTTATATTGTATGTTTTATTGTCTATAACTATTTAAATGCAAAAATAATAGATTGATGGTAATAAATACCATGCTTTATCAATTTAAAATGTAATTTAACTTTTGCGAAAAATAAGGTTTATTATTTATCGTTACTGAACGACAGTGGAAAGTTGTGAATGAACTATATTGCTACAAAAATATTCCTAGAATATCCAAACTAAAATTTCCAAATTACAAATAAATTATTTAAGGAATCTATAAGAAAACAATGAACTTTCTGAAATCAAAATAATCTCTGTATTATTATGTACTTTTAAAACAGAATTGTATAAATTTTCATTTTGCAATCGAATGTTGAAAAATATACAGTAACATACCTTAATTTAAAAAAAAAATAAAGATAAATTACTTATACTTTAAAAAACATGTGAGTTTCTAAATATCTATGAGTATTTAAGCTGACTTTCTAGGAAATCAGCAAAGTATACTTTTGAGTAAAATCATGCATAATAATTATTGTGTTTATGTTATAATGCCTATTGTTCTTTCAAAAACAATTGAGAATGGACTAAACTCTAAATAAATATCCAGTAACGTGTTTCCATATATTTGTTTAAGTATTACATGACATATATTTCAATTAATGATACTTCTAACTTTTAAAATTTATTGAATCTTAAAATAAAACAAAATATAACAAAATATAAAAATAAAT
>OZ025289.1:14196894-14260899 GCA_964019185.1 Maratus speculifer
TACGATTGGAACAAAATGGAGATTATGTGTCTCACATGCTAACGCGGCTATCATTGTATACAGGGTATTTCGTTACCAGACGACAAACTTTGAGGGATGATAGTAGACTTGAAGACAAACATTATTAAATAGGAAACCATTGGGCGCAAACGTCTTCTGTAGGAGCTAGGGCCCATTAAAGTTTAAGGTCAAAATTTCAAACGATGATAAAAAACGGAAAAAAAGGGTCGATTCGTTTGTGGTTTTCACTAAAATCATTCTTTATTTCACGATTTTTTTTAGAAAATTTTTTTAAAGGTAACGTTCAAAAATTGTCGATAGAGGGCGCTTTAGACTTTAGAGTAACGAACAACTACTTTTTACCGTTATTTTGGGCATAGGGTTGAAATTATTCTAAGTTTACAGATTAACTTAAATTTTAAGCCCAAAATCGGAAACATTGGGATCGGGTAACTAGTGAAAATTGAACTGTGAATAGAGGGGGAGATTTTAAACGTTCATAAATATTGGACAAATCGATTTTGTTGCGGTTTGCGTGTAATTCATTCCCTTGGTAGTTATTTTATTCAAAATGACGTACAGATTTGGTGTGATCAGTTTTTGATAGAGGGCGCTTCCAACATATCTTTGACATTACAATGCCATTACTCCTGGGTGTTTTACTACCAGATTAATATACTTCCAGGAAATATTAGGGATACAAAGACGACTCGGAATCACATATTAATGTAACGTTGGAAATGCCATTTTTGCAAGTTACAGTTAAAGAAAGCAGAGAAAAAAACAACAGAAACAGCAGAGAAAGAGCGATACGTTAATGTGACAGAAAACAGTTTATTTAAAGGTTTTGCTAGAAAAGGTGTTCGAAATTACGACCAGAAGTAGTCCGGCAAGTTTGACAGTGAAGGTAGATGGCGCTGCCGTTTCCTTGCGGTAGATGGCGCTAAACGGTAATGCGCTTGAGCAGCGATCACTTTGAAGTGATCATTCGCTAACCGGTTCCAAAGGTAGCAGAATGAAGTATTTGAACGATGAACAACACGACAATTCTCCTCCACATTTTACCAATGATGCTTGCCGACACTTCAAAGTAACATATGACCAATGGTGGATAGGTCGTGGTGGCCCGGTTTATTGGCCTGCCAGATCGCCGGACCTATCATGTATGGACTTCTTCTGCTAGGATCAAATGGAAAATTGGGTGTATGAGACTCCCGTACCATCAGTTGAAGACCTAGCAGCTGGCATTTCTGTACATGCCAGAAAGCTATCAGAAATGCCAGGAATCTTTCATAGCGTGAGGAGTTCCACGCGACGCCGCTGTCAAGCATGCCGGACTACTTCTGATCGTAATTTCGAACAGCTTTTGTAGTAAAATATTTAAATAAACTGTTTTCTGACACATTAACGTGTTTCTCTTTCTCCGCTGTTTCTGTTTTCTTTTCTCTGCTTCCGTTAACCGTAACTCGCAAAAAAGGCATTTCCAACTTTACATTCCTATGTGATTCTGAGTCGTCTTTGCATCGCTAACATTTCCTGGAAGGACGTTGCACTGGTAATAAAACACTCAGGAGTAACGCCATTGAAATTTCGGAGCTGTAACAGAAGAAGTCTCTATCAAAAAATGAGGACACCAAAGCTGTACGCCATTTTGAAGAAAATAATTAGAACGGAATGACCTAGACTCAAACCACAATAAAATCGATTAGTTTGTCCTAAGTTTATAAGCGTTTAAAATCCCCTCATGTGTTCACAGTTCAATTTTCGCTAATTACCCGATCCCAGTGTTTCCGATTTCGGGCTTAAAATTTAAGTTACATTCTAAACTTTAAAATATTTTCAACCCCATGCACAAAATAACGGTAAAAAGTAGTTGTCTATTAATTTAAAGTCTAAAGCGCCCTGTATCGAGAATTTTTGAACGTAACCTTTAAACCTTTTAAACGCCGCATTATGATCGAAAGGTAACATAAACTATTTATTGGTAAAAATCCTATTAAAAGTCAAACATAAGCACTGTGAGTAACTTTTTTTTCTCAAAAAAAATTTTGTGTAAGATTTCTAACATGTTCCAAAAATGGAACATTGGCGGGAAACACTTAGTTTTTTCACATGTTTTCATAAAATTTGATTAGCGACATTTAAATTAAAAACTTTATTTCTGTGCACATTTTTTCATGATTATAGGTAATGCATAAGAATTGTAAATAATGAAACAGGTTAAGCAAGTAAATAGCCGGGCTTCGCCCACCTAGCCTTCGTTTGACTTAGGATTCCAATAAATGAACCAGCAAAAATGCTCAAAAAGCCTTATGAAGCTTTAAAAAAAAAGCTTTCCCACTTATTTAAAAAATTATTATATATATGATGGACAGTAATTACTATATGAAAGCAGCTTCATAATTATTTATCAAAGTTTAAAAAAAGAAATATGTACAAAAACAATACATGAAAATAATAACAATAATAAAAATGTCTATACTCCAATTCACAGCAAAATAGTCAAATAAATAAAAATCTTAAATATATAAAAGAGAAAAAAACTTACCAAAAACTTTTAAAATATATATTGTCTTTAATTTATGTGTCCTACGTTTGATCTATTATCGATAGTAGTTCGGAAAGCATTTTGTATGTAGTCTTTTTTCACATTTAGAACATTTTTAACAGTGTTCTTTTGGGAACAGCACACCGTTCTTGTGTTGATGGCATGATAATTTAATTGACAAATGCTAATGCATTCCTCTTATTCAAATCATCTGATTATTCATAAGAAAATTCTTGTGCCTCTTCTACTGTTCGAATCGGATTTGAAAGAGACAACTTGTCTGTCAGACGTATCTTAACTAACTGAAGAAATTCATAGAGTAAAGTGAAATAATAAAAAAATCCTTATCACGATATTTTCCAAAGTCACCTCTTACATTTTAGCTTATTTTAGTCATAAATAATGTCTAACTATCAACAAACAGGCATGTTTACATGTTTACCCCGTCAGTTGTCAGTAATCCACTTCAGATCCACTTCAGGAGAACGAGTGTGTGAGAGAGACAAGGGGGGGGGGGGGTAAGGGACAGGGTGTGGAGTGGGGTCAAAAGAAAGTATATCAAAGTAATTAACATCTTTTGTTGATACTTACTAAACTATCTCGTATTCGGAATCTTTTTATCAATAGTTACATGTACTGCAATCAAAGAACTAAACCATGTTAAAAAGTATGCTTTTACACGCCAATGTTCCATTTTTGGAACATGCGAATTTCTTATCCAGAAGAAACAATATAAATCCATCTTTTTTTTTAAAAACTTGTGTTTTACTAATAAAATGACTATTTTTACTTGATCAAACTTAGTTATAAAAATATTTGTTCAATTTTGAATTTTATAAGAATTTTTGAATTTTGCCCAACGAAAAGTCTAAAAAAGGCCTAAATTACGATTTTTCCCCTCAGACATGGTTAATTGTATCAATGAAATACCGACGCCAAAAAATTAATCCATACTTTCTTTACAAGTACTAATTTTTACAAAGCAATGCGAATAAAAATATATTTTTTGCAGAATTTTGAAGTTGATGTTCCATTTATGGAACATTAGCGTGTAAATGGTTACATGATACAAAATCAAAGAAACCTTTTCGCATTTGCAATTCAAATGTGTAAATCAAATGAGTAATTCAAAATCAAATGCATGATATTCTAATAAAAATTAAAGGAATAGTTGACAAATAATTACATACATATTTTTTAATTTGCTGCAAAATATGTATTTTTAAAAAATTATACTTAATATATTATGATGAGTATCTTCGAAAACATCTCAATATCGTGTTTTATGATTTTTTTAAAATTTTTGTACCTGATTTAACAACTTATTTAACACAAATTATGATCTTATTCATTTGTTTCGCAGAACATTTTGATGATACAGGTAGAAAAAAATGTTTTCAAACAAGACATTTTTGCCTTGATAGTATTGAATGCTTTCGATATATACATAATTCTGTTTTCTACATGAAAAAATATCAAACAATAAAACCGACGAATTTTTCCCTTTTTTTCTTCTTCATTACTGTGAAAAAAATACGACAGAAAAACAAATCTGCAAAACAATAAACCGACTTTTATTTCTGTATAACGAATGCAATTCTGAAGAATGTCGCAAGTAATTATTCTACCATGAGCACGTTCGACCTATTTTCAAACTTTTGTCTTTCACGTAAGACAAAAAGAAGAATTATAAATATTTTTCTATCTAGAATCCGAAAGCAATCTCGTTTATGCAACCAAAGTTTAAGAAAATGAGATCGTTTCATTTTAGTTTATTTTAGCTTAACGTGTATGCTATGTGTGAGGAGACTATTTTAAACCACATTGCATAATACAGTATAATTGTATATTAAAATAGCAAATAAAGCCTTTGTGCACAAATGTTTCAATTAAAATATTAGGAAATTAAATTAAAGAGGTCTCTTATTCCTTCGATTGCTCATTGCGCCAGGTTTTATGCTTTACCTAAGGTCCATAAACCTGACATTCCTTTTAGACCTATTGTCTCCAATATCGGTACGGCTTCTTATAAACTTGCAAAATATCTTGTTTACATATTTTTTCCTCTCTCAAGTAGTAATTCTTTCACTGTTAAGAATCCTTTTGAATTTGCTAAGAAACTTCACAGTTTTAAGCCACAAGGTCACACAATGGTTTCTTTTGATGTTAAATCATTATTTACTAATGTTCCTGTCGAACTTGCTTTAGATTGCCTCAAGAAAAGGCTCTGTGAATTTCATTTTTCCTTTTTTGAAATCGAGGAGCTCATTCGTCTAACTCGTACTTGCTTATCTCAAAATACTTTTGTATTTAACGGGAATTTCTTTCGTATGATTGACGGTTTGGCTATGGGTAATCCTCTTACTCCGATTTTATGCGATTTGTACATGCATTAATTTGAAATAAAATTGTTTGAAGTCTTAAAATTTCCGTTCTATGTTCGTTACGTAGATGATATCTATGCTTTAGTTGAAGTGAATTCAGATATAAATCATATTCTCTCTGTCATGAATTCTATTGATTCTTGCATTCAATTTACTTTTGAAACTGAATCGAACAATTGCCTTTCATTTCTGGATGTCCTTGTTATTCGCAATGAAGATAATTTTCAGTCTTTCGCAAACCTTTTGCGGTCAGGCTTCCACCTCACAGATATTCTTCTCATCCTCCTAACCAGAAAGTTGCGGCTTTTAAAACTTTTGTTTTCCGGGCTTCCAATATTTATTCAACTCCTCAGTTACTCAGTGATGAACTTAATTATCTAAAAGCTATTGCTGTTGATCGTGGTTATTCCTCCAATATTATAGATTCAATTCATAGAAAATTGACAAAATCCACCCAATCTGAAAGAAAAAACTTTAATTCGAACTCCAATGCTTTGGTTGTTTTGTTTTTTTTCCCAAAATCAGTCAGCAAGTTGCTGAAATTTTAAAAAGTTTCGATTTCAATGTTATTTTTTCTCCTGTTAATAAAAATGCTTTTCAAATCTTAAGCACCCCATTGATCGCTTAGATAACTGGGATATTTACTAAATTTCTTGCCAATGTGGTCTTTCTTATATTGGTCAGACTATACGTGCTCTCAGATTTCATTTAATGGAACATAAAAGGTATGTCAAAAATCAAGAGCTTAAACGTTCCTCTATTGCTCAACATTGTTGGTCTTCACAACATAAGTTTAACTTTTCTTCAGCCACCATCATCCATAAATGTCCTTCCATTCTTGATATTGATTTTTGGGAAGCTTACCACATCATAAAAAATTCTCACTCCTTAGTCAATGACTTATCTAGTACTCCTTATTTTCCAAGTATTAGGAAATTTTTAATTTAATACTTTTTTTTTTCACTCGCTTTTTAGTTTTTGTTTTGCTTGTTCTCCGATAGATGTCGCTACTTGTCCACCCAGTTGTTTTGGCCGCTTTCTTCTCATTGGTTGCTTTTCTTTAAACGGGATTGTTCCCATAGCA
Organism: Maratus speculifer; assembly: GCA_964019185.1. Taxonomy (NCBI): domain Eukaryota; kingdom Metazoa; phylum Arthropoda; class Arachnida; order Araneae; family Salticidae; genus Maratus; species Maratus speculifer. Next base: position 14,202,911 of record OZ025289.1, read on the forward strand.
GGTATATAAGCCTGCATCTCTCTGTCTCTTTGCTCAGTTTTGCTATTTTTCAGCTCGCTGAGTTTTGCACTGATGAAGAATCTCGATAGTAGATTTGAAATACTTTATTTGTGCATTTATAATCGTTGGTTTTCTATCTTTAAATATAATTGTATAGTTTAACGTATTAAAGATTCTTAGTGTATTAAACGGAAACAGATTTTGTCATTTATATTCACTGATAATACACGAGTGCTTATAAATAATTCTAAATTTCCATATTTTTAATGCATATAATATTCAAATACAAAACATCACATTTAAAGGGATATCAGATAACACTAGAAAGAGCAGGTTCTGTATTGAAAAAACAAAAGTGGTACTCAGAAATAGAGGGTGTATCAATTCAATCTGCCCCCAAACTAATATTTGCAACTTAAAAAACAAATATGGAAGTGTATATTTTGTTGATAAAATATCAATAGAATTTACATTATTTCGTGAAAAATTCAAGAACGATAACAAGAAAGATGCTGGAATTGCACAGTTTTTTGATCACACTATATTTGCAATTTGAAGCATAACCCTGAGTATCACTCGGGTTTCAGTATTTGGGTGATGATGGGATTAGCAATCTGAATAAAGGAATCACGAATTCAGTTTCCCATATAAAACTTGCTCGTAAACCACTAAGTCAATTTAAGTGCTATATATAATAGTGTGGTGTGTTTGATTAAGATATAAAAACAATAAGTTATTCTGTTATTTGAAATAAAACGTGGAAAACATTTCACTTGAACTTTGTTTAAAACATTTAATGTTTAGATTCGTTTAAAATTCAGTTACAAGTTTCTGCTATGTACGAAAATGGAAAGAATTAAACTTCGCTTTTAATTAAGAAATATCTATAACAAACATCTATAACGCAAATTCCGGTAATTTTTCACTATACAATAAATATTACTTTATTTGTGATAATAGGTTTCTAATTTTATATCAGTGAAGATACATTGTAAAATTTGGAGATACTGTAACATTTAAGAGGCCTTGGAAAAATGTGTTTTTTTTTTTAATTCAGACATTAGAAGGTACATTTTTGGATTAATAATGAAGGCTTAAAGACAGAAAAGGATTCCAGCAAGAAATTACTAAATTTCAATGGTCAACATGAAAAATTCTATTTTTGAAGTTAATTTTAAAATGAACCTACAGGTATAATTAAAAAAAATTATGTAATTTATCTTTAAACTGTTTTTAGAAGTGTGGTGCATAATTTCAAGTGCCGGGTTTATCAAAAGTTAATTAGTTTTGGAGAAAAAATTAAAATGTGTGATTTTATGTTAAATTACAGTAAAATTTCAATTGTTTTACATTTTTATGTGTAAAATAAACCTTTTTTACTTTATTTTAAATCCGATAGTTAGTTTATCAAATAGACAATAAGGAACTACGAAAACAAATTGAGTAAATTCAACAATACATATAAATATTTTATCATTTTAAATAGACTTATTCGTAAAAAAAATACCTTAGAAAAATTACTTTTAAGTGAACTGGATTGCAGCATTTAAAGGGGAAAAGATGTAATAAAATCGCTTTAAATTGTATTTATAATACTCGGATCTTTACAAAACTTCATTATAATATATTAGGGATAATGAGTCCAATTTACGTCAGAAATTAGAAAGTCGATATTTTTGTCATTTTTCGCCTAATGAAGAATACTAATTACATTTAAACTTTTAAGACAAACAAAATAAAACTTTGTGTGCATAAAACAGGGTGCTTTAAACATGCATTTCCAGAGTTTTTGTAATGTAATATTTACACCATTATGTGATTTTTTTTTAAATCTTAAGATATAGAGACTAGTACTTTTTGAAATTTCTGGTATCAAAGCATCTAAAGTCCCTTTAATCCATTGATGAGAACGAACCCATTAAAAGTTTGGAAATTTTAAGCTGTAGTATAATGCCTGAAATTTAATAATATATTTAAGGCCTGGTATTAAATACATCATCTTCTGACCCCCTTCATTTTTTCCTTTCATGAAATAAGGTAATCAGTAAATAATTACAACTATAAAATCGAATGTCTATGTAAAATAATAAAGTTTAAGAGAAGTAGATTTTGTTTAACTATGATAATTCAATTCTTATCTTTGTAAATATTGTTAAATTACGGATATATTGAGAAAATATTGACCTATAACAGAACATAACTCATTGAAACTTTTTTTAAAAAAATATAAACTGTAATTTAGATCGTGTTATTCTTAATCAATTAAATAATAGTTTATATCCACCAAAGATACTAATGTTGGTTTTTCACTATTAATTTCAGTTTTCGCGTAACATTGTAGGATATTTGAAGTAATTCATAAAAAGGATCAAATAGAAAAGACTAAACTGGTATATACAGGGTCGATGTATGAGGAACCAGAGCTCACAAAAAAGTACTGGAAAGGAAACTTCGTGAGAAAATCGTGAAAACTAATTATTACAAGGAGAAGAGCATGACGAACATATTAAAACTGAAATTACTTATAGATATATGAATTACAGCATGAATTTTTATTAATCTGCAATTTCGAACAGCAATGATATCACGAAGCTGTAGTTAATCTTGCTACAAATGAATGCAATGTGAAAGGAGGTTAACATATTTTGTTTAATATCACTTTCATGATTTTTAAAAGTGTTTTCCAGACCATCATATTTAATAAAAGAACGCATTTTTATTGGAAATTGATACTTATACCGTTAAAATGATATACCATTTTTCACAAATGGTCTTCAGATTTCAGAAACGAACCCGAGTATTCTAAAGTAATGGTGAAACATTTAACAAGAAAATCTGAAACTTTTAGTTGTGTTCATGATGGTTATTCAGGAAGAACCTCTAGCAAAAGCAATATTTAGAACAAAGAAAATATTTGACACATCAACTGAAATCATATAAAAGGGGGCAAGCAATTTTAATTTTGTAAATACATCTTAATAATCGTTTTAATTAAAATATTACAGTACTACCTGGATGGAACAGTACAATCTTTTTTTGAGTTCGATGTTATATTAATATATAAATTAGTATGAATATATGATTCATTTATTTTTTCTCTTGATTATATACTTTCTTTTTCTTCTTTTTAAGTTTGTAGCAGTGACAATATATAAATATTTGACTATCTTAGATAAATAACAATTTAAATATGAAAATGCATTCAAAGATTTGTAGAGATTTTACTTATTCTAAAAAAATAGTTTTTAATAATAAAACTAGGGTGATTCTTTCAAGCAGAATTTCAAATTTATAAAGCTTTTTTTTATAATTTTAAACAAAGTGATCTTAGCGAATATAAATACAAAATTCTTGTTTTATATTTATTCATTCAAGACTATACATAAAACGAAGAATGCAACATTTACTTTAGTTTTTAATGTTATTTTTAAGGTTTCAAGATTTAGATTTTCACTCAAGGATTTCTCTCTTTTTATAATATTCTAAAGTATATAGTTTGAATAAGTACACTGCAAACGTGCTAGAACGAAAAACTTTTATATCACCATGGGAAACCTCTGAGTAAACAAGAATTTATGTTTTTTTAAATGCCACAGATTTCGTGGTTTATTTCATATTTTATTTAATAAAGAAGAAATTCTGCTAGAAAAAAGCTAACCAGACACAAAAGCTTGGCATCTTTTATTACAAAGTCGGGAGATATGTTTTAAAATTTCTTTAAAAATATGAAGTTTCAAATAAGAATTTAGGGAATTTTTTACCGTTTTTTCTACTCTTGGCAAATTTAAAAAAAGGTTGGCCACCTAGCTTAAATTATAAAAAAAGCTTTTTGCTAAATACGGCGAATTGTACCCTAAAGTAATATTTACATTTTAATATGTACTATACAGTATATTTAGGAAATACGTTCGAAATGAAACAGTGATTGTTTGATCTACTTAAATTATATATTATATAATTAAAATTATATAATTATTATTATTAAATATGTTATATAATAATACATTATTATGTATTATTAATATTAAATATATTATATAATAATTATTAAATATATTATATAATTAAAACATCTCACCAGAGGTTAGGTACAGGTCGAACACATAAATTCTGTTTAATGTTAACATGAAACACAGACACAACTCGATAAACAAATCTGTCAATCCGATTCTGTTACACCTCAACTTTAACCCGAATTGAAAGATAATTAATTCATATTAGATTAATTTATAGCAGGATTTTTCAATCAGTAAACCAATCTTATAACATATGTAAATTTTCCATGTGGGCAAAAAATCCTGGCCCAGACTTTTTTCACCCACATGGAAAATTTAGAACTGTTATAATTAATCCATATTTTAAAACAGCTACAGATAAGTAATAGACATTTACATATATAATATATTTTTTAAGAAAAATAAACAACTATATGCTTATTAATATTGAAATACACACATATTTTTTCATATGAAAAATATACAAGGCATTTTTTTGAAAAATTGTGTAAATCCGAAACTGACCAGAGCTCAAAATATCCGAGTTTCTCATGCTGATGCCGTAACATCCGTGATTTGACAAAAAAAATTAGAATGAAACATATCCAGTAATTTTATGCTAAAATGAGGGATTTTTATATTTTTGTGGATAACAGTGAAACTAAAGAGGAAATTTTTGTACAAGATAAAAGAAATAAGGGGTTCTTTTTTTAGTGTTATTGGATTAGAAGACAAATTTTGATTCCAAATAAGATTTCATCTAGAATATATGTCACAGACTATTTTTAAAAGATCAGCATTGATTTTTGTACAACTCAGCCTGAGGAATATGTGTTTGTACCTTATATAAATCGTTTTCAAATCATTTTACATCTATAGAAATATAACCAAATGAATGCCAGAGTGTATAACTTTTAATATTGGAAATTTAAGTATTGGAGTATAAATTATTCAAAGATTTTTAACTAAAATCTCTTTTAGATAAAAGTAATACTTTAATAAATAAATGCGAATATATATATATATGTTTCTTTTTTAAAAAACTAAATAATCGATATAAGATAGTATGCATTGTGTAAAAAAATGTTAAATTGAAATATTAAGAAAGGTTTAATATTTGTTAAATGTTCCTTTGTATAATTCTACGTATGTCTTATGTTAAATCGAATCCATTTTAATCGACCCTTTTTAATTACTAGATCCGTAGTAACCCGTTGTGTTCCAGGTGTATTTTTTTTTTTTTTTGATATTTTGAAGCAAAGTTTTTGATAAATCTGTATTTAAATTTAGATTCACTATTAACTGGGTAAAATGTAATTTTCATCATATATAAATTTTAATTAATCCATTGCCGGATTCTCAAAATTAGTAAACTTCAAACTTTGGTTTATTGAATCATTGATTCGTTAACTGATTATTTGGGTTTTTCTCTGTATTCTGAGAATCGTTTTAAATATCCAAATGCAGAAACCTGCAGACTGCAGCCAACAATATACTTAATAAGTTCATTCAAAATTCAGTGGTTGTTATGCAAAGATTTCTAAGTTTATGTCGTATAAACAGAGAGACAAAAGAAAAAGTTATCATGAGTTCATGATACATGGACCAAATAATTAAATGAACTTTCATAAATTACTGTTATTCTCAAAGTAAGGAACTGAAACTCTAATTTAAAAAAATGCGTTAGTGTTTTAGTAATTAATAACGAGTTTTTCTATACTCACTTTGTGGAGTTTCGAAAGTATAATTCTGGTCCCCCAAGTTCAAAGAGGTACCTTTGACCCAGGTACCTTTAGTCAATACACATTGCCGAAGCATAACAGTTGGAAAAAAAATTGGAAAACAATTTAGTTATGACATTTTAATAAGGGGGAGGTATAATTAACAAAACTCGAAAAGCTCAAAAATGAGATACAGGAAAAAAGAAATTTTCCAAGTATAGATATTATTTAAAAAATAAAAATAATAGTAAGTTTAAGTGCAACGTATTATTTTTTGAATATTTTTAAATTTTTTTTACTGAATTTTTACTGATTTAATTTTATTACAGTTTAGAGAATTAAAAAGAGGGAGAGGGGAATTAATTTCAGCAAGAAGAGAATATTGGCTAGAATTAACCGATCTTGCAGGAACTGATCGGGGTGACACTGTCCTAAAAAACGATCTGCCGCTCGGAATCTAAGACTTCAATAGCAGATTGTTACCGGTAATAGTCATTCGGCAGCCGAGGATTTCCTGCAAATGTCCGGATGTTTAGAAACTGCTCCTTAGACAGGCAGATGGAAAATCGGATGCGTCTGTGGGCTAACGCCTTTTAAAAAGATGAAAAAGTAAAGTAAGAAACAAAAGCAGTGGTCTATGTCTAATATTTCAAAAATTCCGCTTATAAATATGCCCCACTACCGTTCAGATCACCTGTTGAAAGGATGTAGGGACATCCGGTGATCATCTATCTCTATGGCAAAGTAACGACGGTCACGCTAAGGTTTTTATATACTATCAATTCTCTTGTAAACGATTTTATATTCAACAAACATGTTTTATAGATAAACATTATAAATTAACAGGTATTAATATTAATACTAAATTAATAGTTTTTTGTTATTCTTGCATGTATAAATTAAATAAATCTGTTAAAAATGTTTTATTGACAAAGACAGCATTTTACAAAAACTATCGGTTTAAGAAAACTGAATAATATGCTAATAATTTACTTGGAAACGCTTCGAAAAAAAACAGTGACTGCAAAAAAATCTTTGAAAAAATAAAAGTTCATATCCTAAGATTTATATTTATAAAGATTTTTTTTTTCGAAATTATAGGTAGGTATAATAGGTAGGCCGAAAAGGCTATTGGATATAAGTATATTGTATAGCAGCGCCACGGGATAGGTGATTTACACCAAAATCTAGTTAGTAATAATGTCAACTTCTAACTCAATTTGACGTTTGATAAAAATTAGTGCATTAATTTATAGCTATTGCAGAAATCTTTAAAAAAATATGCATAACACATACCCTATTCGGTGACGTACACCAAAACGAATCAGGATCAATATTGATCAAGTACTAACTTAATCTAAATTTTGATGAAAATCTATGCATTAGTTCTTGAGATACAGCTATTGCCAAATCGTGAAAAGTGCAAGTTCGATGAAAATTTGTGCATTAGTTCTGGAAATAGAGCAATTACGATAATGAGGAACAATGCAACATAGCATTGCTACCTTTGAACGATTTTCACCAAAATGTTCACAGTACCTAACTATATTGAGGATTAATTGAGTGAGTTTTATAATTTGAGAGGAGTTTTATAAATATCCGCGCATTAGCTCTTGAGATATGGCTATTGTGTAAATTGTGAATAATACAGCGCCACATGTAGAGCGATGTACACCAAAAACCAATCAGCTGTAGATTCTATCAACGTCTAACTAAATCTAAAGTTTAGTGAAATTCTGCGCATTAGTTTTTAAGATAGGGTGCTCACAAATTTTCTGTCACAGACTCATAGTGACAGAATGACACACATACTCCCAAACAAACATTTTCTGAAATTTATCAGATCGTGTTCCGGAACTTCTCAAACGTATAAATCCATCAAGTTGAACTTTTTCACGAATCCAATACTTTTTTCCAGTAAAGAGAGAGGGAAGTATAAAAGAGTTAATCATATGAAAAAGAAAATCCTCTATTATCTATTATATTACTGTTAAAAAAAAAATACAGAAATTTTAATTTAATGAAGGAGACACTTGCTTTTAAGTGCGATTTAAGTTTTTGAACTTTACAGCATTTTTTTCTCAAAATGATAAATGTGTCGCGAACTACCTTTACCATTGGATCTGTTCAATTAGTTATTTATTTCTACGAAGGTTTCAACAAAGATGGTGAATTTTAAGTTTTACATTCATTTACTACACATTTTTTAATATTTCTAGATTATTATTTCTTTAAATATTTAATTAAAATCTCTCGTCTCTTTTATTTTTTTCTTTCTTCAGCTCTAATCAAGCACAATTGATGACATTAAATGAATACCAGGGAAAGAAAGAGAAGTTAACAGTGAATAAACATAAACGATTAATTAGAGATGTGGAAATTCTTTCTTTTCAACTATTGTTACGTATAAAATATAACAATGTTGCTTTAATTTTGATTCATTTTTAAGTTAAAATTTCTGTTTGTATTCTTTAATTTTCTTTTCCTTAATTTAAAAGGAAAAACAAAATGTTTGAAAGGAAAATATCGCATGGAAAATATTACACACTAGGAAAATTCGCATTCAATCTGCATACAACTGTACCAACATAGGGAAAAAACCAACATTTGAGATGACATAAGCCTAGATGTTTTCCAATTTTTGGTAGAGCAGATGGGGCATTTTTAACCAACTTCCAATAAACTAGGCTGCACAATTTGCTTAAACTATGTCCACAAACCTCTTTTAAATGAACACTCCTATTTTTTACCCCTCAAACAATCAGTCTAAATAAGGTATTTGTACCCTATATGGGCAGGGCTCTCAAGATGGGCACCCCTAATATTTTTAAAGGTAATAATTTTAATCGAGAGATGGCTCAACATTTTCGCGAAGAAAAGCAGTTGAAAAGATAATTAAGGCTGGAAAGTGTAAAAAAGCGCGCTGATCACCGTTTAGGAGGAAACCTGTTGTTTCGATATGTGCTGATTTAATTACTTGTAAGCTTAAATTTTTATTAGATATGGTGAAATTACATTAAATGTTGAAAAGTGGAGTATTTTAGATAACTAATAAAACATATTTTCGATTGCTATTGCATATTTTCCTTTAAAATATTTTCCTTATTCATTTGTTACAAGATTTAGTAAAACTACGCCCGGTTCCCAATATGGACAGCTTATGTCCCCATCGATTATAACTGTAAGAAAGAAGAAAATTCAACGTTGCGAAGCAATACATTGAAAAGGCATAAAAGTGGTAAAAGCTTTGTTCAACAAGATGTCATTTGAACAATCCCCCCCAAAACCTTCCTACAAAAAACTCTTGCAGAAAAATAAAAAGAAGCCCCTCCGCCAGTAGGCTATCTGTTGGCGAAATCGTAGGTACCAATGGCATGACTTCCTCAACAAAGGAGAGCTGGTACTGCTTCTTTTGCAGTATTGATGTTTTTTCAAACGTACGGCCATGCACCACATATGGCAGATATGTTCATGAGGATTATGGGGAACTTACTGCGCATGGTTAAAAAGTTTCTATTTGTCCATGTTGTGAGCACTGAGTTATAACAGATGTAAATTCGCAGACAGATGTTATAAAGCTAAGCAACACCAACAATGTTATTTCATAATATTTACTAGTAATTAAGGGGCTTTGCATGGGTCTTCGAAGGGGAAAAAACCGAAAATGACCCCTCCCTTTCTAAAATGCATGTTCTGAAGATATTTACTGTTCTCCCTCTTCCTCCGAATACTTTAAGAGACATTTTTTTTTAAATTCCCTCTCCACTAAAATCCCTTGGAAAAGTGGCTCTTCCATACACACTGTGTAGAAAGTCAATAAGGAAACACCTGTCCATAATAGGGACAGGTAGTTCCTTATATGGACACTAATAAACATTTTTTTGTTTCTATCCTTTAAATTAAACCAGAATAATTACAAGGTCTCTAATTTTAATAATGATAGTCAATAGTCCTAGGATAGTGGACACATATTTTTGGAGTCATATGACTTGTAAATGGGGTTGAAAAAAACACATTTTCCTTAGGGTGTCCATATTGGGTACAGGTACCTTATTGCATTTTAAGGTTTCGTTTTTTTTTCTTTTGACGAAATTCCATATGTCTTACTAATCTGTATGTCTGTCATACACAGAGTCTGAATAAGCCATAGATTTCAAATTTTATGAACTTACAGTTGATTATTTTTGTCACACGACAAATCATAAAATTAGCTCAAATAGTGGTGCTGGTATTTGAAATTATCATAAGATGGATTTAATTCAAAGAAATTTCTTGTTTTTGCCAGCTTAAGAGTCTATATTTTATTATTATTATTATTATTATTATTATTATTATTATTATTATTATTATTATGCTTTGATAAATAATAATCACAGACATTCATAATACTTTTTTTGATTTAATTTTCTTTCTATTTTGAAAACTGTTGTGATTTATTAATAATTAATGAATCAGCATTCTAAATTTATTTGAACAATTTCCTTTTCGTTTTTATAACTTTAAAATTTTATTTATATCTCCGTTATTTATTTTTATAATTTTGGATTTTAATAATGTTTGGAATAAGGTATTCATTTAAATAATTTTATTTTTTATTTAATTAAAATAAATAACATATTTTAAAATTACTTTAAAATTTATATTTTTATGGTACCATCCGAGAAAAAATTTAATAATTATAAATTATCAATTTGTATTTATTAATTAAGTAAAAAGATGTTTAAAAAATAAATAAACGAAACTTTCTGTACAATTACACTTATCCGCATGTTTTTCATATGTGTTTCATTTCTTGAACTTTCTTTTTTAATTTATAGATATTGGTAAATTTTATACTTATTTAAAAATGTTTACCCATCTTAAAATTTGTTTACATTCAACTTCTATTAATAAATAGTACTAATATCACACAATGATTTGAATTGTGTGAGCATTTATTTTTTGATTCGTTCAAAGTTTCGGGTGTGATTGCCTCTAATGTGTTTGATTCCTAAAAATAATTTTCTGTGGAATTGACATTCAGGAAACAAAAATGTTTTGTTTTTTATCCATAGTAAAATCTTAAAATGCTTTTAATAATATCCGTCCATGCCTTTATGATGTATGGTTGAAATGCTAAAAAATTACTTGTACAGTTATCAGATTCTTAACAAATGAATCAAAAATTGGAAATATTCTTTTTAAAATAGGCATAGAGTGAAATGTATTATGAACTTTGCTATCTTTTGATCTAGTTGTAGCATTTACCCACAGCTTGCGTAATTTTATCTTTAAGAATATACATATCAGAATCGACAAATTGTTTTAACCAGAAAATTTTAAAATATAATATTTCTTGGGGTTTTTATCCTAGGATAACCATTTAAAATTTCATAATTGTGTAAGTATGATTATATAATTTCTTAAAGAGCTTACGGATTACAATGACGTAGAATAAAACTGCGAAAACGGAAATGCCAGAAACAGGCAGAAATTTCAGTTTAGAGAGATTTGCACATCAGAAGGTATTTTATAATTTTTATTCTTTCCGTTGGAACCCTGAAAATATTATTTTAAAATAATATTACGTTACACTAAAACTAACTTTTCACATATTTTACTTTTATTCGACGCGAAAAATTCTATATTATATTCTTAACGAATCACGTGTTTAAAAATCATGTATTTAAGATGACTACCGTTTAGAAATAAAAGAAACAATGCATGCACTTTGGTATTTTTATTGTTGAATTGAAACAAGAATTTCATGGATCCAGAAACTATCGAAATTATGAACTTTGAACTTTTAAATATATGTAATGTTCTCTGATTACTACGACAATTTTCATTCAACTTTTTTTTCACCCACATAATATTTTCTTTGGATGACCAAACTGTTGTCCTTTTTAGAAATCTTCATAAAACTTGATTTGTTTTCTCTTGAGATTTATGTCTTTCTTTTCTGGTTTCTGTATCTTTTTAAAAATCTATTTATTTTCTACTAATATTTGTAACTTTTCTAATAATTTTGTCCTTCTGAAAATAATAAGCTTTTTAATCCTAGTAATCTTTTTCTGCTAATTCCTTCTGAACATGTATTTGTGCTTCGTTTGTGTTTTTTCTGTGTTTCCATTCTACTGACACAGTGTTTACGTTCATCTACTTTTCTTCTTTCTTTCTTTTCTGTGCTTTTTCTAATGTAACAGAGAGCTGTAACGAAGATTTTTATTTCTTTATTGTTGATAATAATTGTAGGGTTTTAATTAAAAAAAATTCATAGTATTTCAAATAATTTTCTTCTTTGTTGCATAAATCTGTGTCTCTCTTCAGCAAATTAGCCTAAAGACAAACTACATTTAAGCGATAAGATAATATTTTTTTCTTTCTCGTTGGCTCTCATTTCGTCCTTCTCCTTCACTTTCCTTCATCCTTTCGCATCCAATCACACTTCCTCCATCCTCCAAAAATCTCTTGCTCCTTTAGCTCCCCCTTTTTTACTTCTTCTTTTCTTTCCCAGAACCCTCTTCTTCTGTTCCCATTCTGTCAACTCCTTTTCATCCCCCTGCTCTTTCCCACTGTCCGTTTGCCACGAAACTTAACTACTAGAAAAAAAAAAACAAAAAATGGGTGTGGCAAACTACAAAAAGACGAGTGGGAGAGAGAGGAGGCAGGAAGGATAGAGAGGGGTGAGAGAATGAGAGCGGAAGTATAGAGAGCAGGAAGAGAGAGAAGAATATGTCAGAGAGAGACGAATGGAGCATTAAGGGCTAGGAAGCGATGAGGAAATCGAGATCGGCAATATCCCTCTAATATACTTCAAATATCACTATAATGCAAAAAATTTCTTCACCTGCTAAACTACCGAAGAGAAAATTGACCCTACTTTTTTTTAATAAAAGAAATCTCGCTGCTTTAAATGTCAGTTAAAGTATAATCTTCAAGGAACATTCTTTCAAATCTGCCACTTTTGTTTATTCTATTGACCTGCTAAGGTTTTTATCTTGCTGGTTAACCTGTTAACGCTTTCGAGAGAGTGTTAATAAAACTTCCACTTTGTATCACTCCTGTATACAATATTTCATCCAAGGACCAATCGACCAGTTTGCGGAATATCAGTTGCATTGGGAATTTGCTTTTTATTTTCTGATTTTGATAATTTTTATTTATATCTTCTTTAGTTTCACTTGACATTATTTCAGCCTGTTTTGCAAAAACATTTGTATCCTTAGAATCTATATCAGATATTTTGATTTCAGATTGTTTATAATCATCTCCTCTCTGTTTTGTAAAGTTATTTTCTTCATCTGCGTTTTTTCTCAAATCATACGTTACATGGCTTTTTTCGTAGCAATCTGGGATAACTTTTTGGGTATTTTCAAACATTGAATTCTTTTTTTCTGACGAAGAGATTGCCGGAAGTTCTAAATCTGCATGTTCAAATGGAAAATCCTTGATTTCTTGATTTCTTCTTTTAAATTCATCTGATGTATTGTCACCCATGAGATCTGTTTCACTTTTTTCCGATATGCTATATTCTTGCTTTTTCGCTGTAAAATCTTCAAAGAATGGTTTACTTTCAATATAGTTAGTTGTTGTTAAAACTGATTTATTCTTTGTTTTTTCTTTAGTTTGAACTAAAGTGTTTGACAAAATATTATTACTTAAATTTGTTTGAAAGCAGGTTTGAGTATGCTGTTCTTTTACAAATCTGTCTCTTTTATAAAATATCATCTCATCTGCCAATTCTTCATTTCTGCATTCTCCATTCTGCATTTCGTACTGGAGTCTCTTCAAAGCAGCTAATAGGGATAAACAAAACAGTATAAAACTCATTTGAAATAAATTTATTCCTATATCATGAATGTGTATTAACTATGAAATTCAAACGGTGAATTCTAAATGCAACTAAATTCATATTATGGTATTTTCTATTTTAAGATTGTTTCGCTGCTTTGTTTTATTGACTGAAGTGTTGTTTTTATTGATTGTTTCGAGGGAAAAGTTTGAGTAATATCTATGCGGATTTTTTTGAGTGTGTTTGGAGGGGGGGGGTTAAGAGTTGAATTATTTTATTAAAAGACAATATTTAATTTATTTTGCATGTAATCAAATATTTAAATTAATATTAAGTTTTTATTAATCTTATTTGTCTCTTAAAATACATCATGTTTTATAAGTGCTCGCTAAAAATTTCTTGCCATAAAAATGTTAATTATTTTTACCAATATTTTTAAATGTGTATGATTTTTTTATTCAATGATAATTATAATATTTTATGATTGTTTTTGTTTAAGTCATGTTTAGTGTTAAAGAAATCCTTTCAAGACTACAAAAGTAAAAAATGGATGTCGAAATATGTCGTCGAGTGTAATTTAACTCAGATATTAACATAATGTCGACAGAAAAATAAAAAAATAAGCTAATGTAATTTGTTTTTGATAGGATGTTCATTCCTTTATTAATTTATATTTTTTCAAAAATTTTACCGCAAGGGCATATCTGCTTTTAACAATCATTAATTCAATTGAATTCATGTTACGATAGTTATTTTCATCTATCATATGCCACTTATTTGGTTTCAAATTTCGATTTATTCCCTTATCAATTAATTACTTACAATATTTTTATACGCATATAAATAATAATTTATTCTTGAGAAATCAATATCTACGTGAAAATGCATTTTTAGAGCGCGCTAACATTAGTATATAGCAATAAAAACTTTAAACCAGTTTTGGTTTCTAAATCTATGTATATAATTTTCTTTTTCCAAAACTTGCAAGTAGAAGGCAATAATTGGGTTTTTTTTAAATTAATTTAAATGCTTCTAGAATCATTAAAAAGACGTCCTTATCTTTTCACTGTGCGCATAACATAAGCATTAATTAATAGACTGATGCATCTTTAAAACTCTTTTACACTTATTTGAAGCTGATTTATGTGGTCTCATGCAATATTTGTCTCATGACTGAAAAAGTTAAAGTCTTAATCAGTCCATCTCTACAAATTTTCTAACTACTACATAGATCTTTTAAAAACATTATCGTCACATATTTTTTGTAAAATATGTAGCTATGTTTTTTCTTAGGCTTTTTTAACATTGTGTAGCTATTAAGAACCGGACTTTGGAATTTGGAATTCCACAATTTCAATAGGTTTGTCTTCAGATTTATCAACGTCGATTTGATAAGGAGAACAAATAAGGGGCCAGAAAATAAAGGAAAGTTATAATAATTGGAACCACTCTATAAATTAAAATGCACCAAGTGATCTATCGCTGTAGAATACAAAATTATGCATAATGTTCGACACGTTTGCTGAATTGTGAAAATCTAGCGCGCATTTTCCTGGAGATATAGTGATTTTCTTTTTCAAAAAAATTTGGCATGTTTTTAGCTTGTATCGAGCAAAGGTTTTCAAACCAAATTTAGCTCTAGTATCAGAAAAAATAGAAAAGTTTAGTAGAAATAAGTCCAAACGGAGTATCAATACATTAAATGTGCTAAGAAATATTAGCAGCTGAATGAAACATTTTTATATGCATATACACGAAAGATAAAATGTAAGATAATTTAAAAATCAACTCCATGGAGCAACTCTTAAAGCAATCCAGTCAAATTTCAGAAAAATTCAGAAAAACATCCGTGATTTAAATGAGCTTATTTTTTGTTGCTCTCAAAAGTAGCTGAATGATAAGGGATTTAAAGAAATTTGCCAATTTTGATTTTTTTCTAAAATTTTCTTTTTATATTGATGTTTTATTATTTTATAACTACCCAAACGAGACTATTTTATGATGCAGAAAAGCATCAATATGGAAGCATTTGTCCCAAATATACTCAGTGCTATGTATTTCATAAGTTTTCCTTAAAAGTCAGTTAACAAAAAATGACAATTACTGGAAAATTCCTTATCATCCAGCTACTTTTTTGTGAGAAACAAAAAATCAGCTCACTCTATCGATGACATCTTCTGAATTTAACAGACACGGTACTTCTTACTTTTTTTTTCAATTTTGTATAGTATTGTAATATATGTTGCGGCACAATATTTAATACCAAAAATTGCATTAAAAAATCTTGTAAACCAGCCTATTTTACTGAAATCCGGTAATACTTTTTAATATCAAAATCTTTTTATGAAATGGAAACCATCAGATGCATGTAACAGAATACAAAAAGAGTAATATAAAAAATTTTAAATAATAGAAAATCATTTAAAGCACATATTTTGCACCCTTCTGTGATAATTAAAAAAATACATATACTGTTTATTCAATCCATTAAAACAGAAATTTTAGGAAAGATTTTGTTTCACATCACAATTTTGTAACCAAATTCATTTTATACAGCAATAGAAACAGACGTTATGTCACTTACAAACTCTTATATATATTAAACGAACAAGCAGTTTCTATTTTAGGAATTATATCGTAAACTATAGGGCGAATTTTCATGAAACTTGCGTCATATATTAAATCGTGCACGATATCTGGCTAGAACTAAAATTCAAGAAATTCTTTGTTAATAGGGTAAATCAAACACTGAGTTGAAAGCTCTGCTAGCTATAAATCGAAAATATTTGACGCGATTTCCATCAAACGGGTATTATTTTCTAATTTGAGCACAAGTAACTCGTACACTTAGGTTTCGAATTCGAGAAAGCTCGTTTTGGCCGATTAAAACAAACTCACAAGGAAAGTCTCCTTACAGGCATACTCCGAAAAATCTGAAAAAATTACAAAATGTTCTTCTCATGATGATATATACGTTTGTAAAAAAATTTCGGCGGAACCTGCGAACCCTGTCCGTAAAAAAATATTGAAATTTTCGTTATTTGGCGATTTATCATCAGTTGGTGATAAAAAGCAAATTCATTTTTTTTTAATGTCAAATGCATTTTAAAGGAAGAAAGTTTCATTTCAGTGTGTTTAGATAAATTACATCTCTTTGTTTTGTAAGCTTTGGTTTGTTTTAAGTATAATTTCGTTTTATTGATATTTATATGTATTTATAATCAAATTTAACCATCAAAATTTCAGATTTAAACAAAATTCAAAATTAAATTCATTAATATTGTCTCAAGTTCAAAGTCTATTTGAGCATTGTCAATTCGGTTTTGTTGTTATGGAAACATTTAGCTTTTATTTTTAATATGCTTAAGTGTATGAACATAATTTTACTGAATAAGAATTTTTTACACATGAAAATATTTTTCCAGAGGTGAATTAAATAACTACAGCAACAAATAATATATATATGTACCTTCAATTTCACTTCAAATCTTCAACTGTTTTCAATAATATGATTGTAAAAATACTGGTTTCATTCGTTTATTTAATGGTATTGTCTGAATAACTTTGGATGTATTTATAAAAGTATATATATATATATATATATATATATCTTAACTGAGTGTAAAAAGTTACTATCTTTATGCAACCGGCGCATAGCAGCTCTATTTTGCACAAAGTTCATATATTCTTTTCTGAGAAAAGTATGAAAATGATGAAAATATGAAAAAAATGAAAAAATGGGTGAAAAGTGAAGAGAATGATGATGTTTCTTGAAATTGTAGGGTGGATTTTCCAGATTTTATAGATGATTTTCATGGGCATGTTGTAACTGGTAATTTAAAAATCATTAAGAATAAAAACTTAAAATTTTTTATGGGCTTCGGTACCAAATTCAGATTAAATAAAAAAATTAATAAAGAAAATGCTGTTTTGAAATTTAAAGGAGATTTGTCTGCATTTGTTCTAAAAATGTGTTACAAATTCAATTGGCTTTTGAGGCTTTTAATGAATGGAGGTGGAGTATTTTAAATAGTTTTGTTAATTTTGCTGACTAAAAATTAAATAATAATCAGTACACTTATCATCGTTTAAATAAAGAGGATTGCAGCTATATACAATTTTTACATAAAAATTTTTTTATTGTTCCTGTTGATAAGACTTCATCTAATTATGCAATCATTTGAAAATTATTTTACATAGAAAAAGTTACTAATGAATTGAATGATACTAAATATTATCAAAAATATAATTTGAATCACAATGCAATTATTAAGAAATTTAGTGCTCATTCAAGAAAGGTTAAAAATCTTTATGCATACAATTTTCCTATTAATAATTTTCACAGTCTTCCTTTTCTGTTTTTGACACCCAAATCCTATAAAATTTAGATGTATATGCTGCAATTTCAGAGGTATTGGTAAAAGTTTCAATGTTAAGTTACAAGATTTTTTGAAGAGAATTTATGGTTTTTTAAAATTTAAATTTAAAAATTCTAGTTATTTTTGGTGTATTGATAACGGTAATGAAGTTTTAAAGAAATTAAACATGCCTACAACGCCCACAGATATGTTTACTTTTGATTTTGAAAATCTTTTTCCAAATATTCCTATTGATCTGTTGTTTAAAACACTGGAGGATTTGTTTGATACTTTTTATATCGAGGAAGAGCTGGGTATTAATAGAGATTTTTTTTCTGAGTCTATGTAATTTTTGTTTTTATAATAATTTTATAACTTTCAATGGTTCTATTTTTTATCAAGTATGTGGAATAGGTATGGGTACAAATTTTTCAAGCACTGCAGCTAACCTTTTTTTGTTTTTTTACGAATATAAATTTATTTTAAATTCTAACAAATCATTCGGAGTTTTGAGATATATCGATCACATAATTGTCTTCGATTACTAATTTTTGGAATCGATTGATCACATTTATCCACCTTGTTTAAAGTTGAATTGTGCTTCAGATGATAATTTACATGTTTTTTTTAAGATCTTGACTTAAATATTAATAATGATGAATTAGTTGTCAAATTATTTGATAAAAGGACTTTTTTTAATTTTAAAACCCACTCCATGCCTCATTGGCAATCCAATTTAAGTAAAAGAGTTTTTGTAAATATTGTTTTAGGTCAAATAATTAGATATTATGATATATGTGGGTCAAAAAAAATTTTAGAAACACAAATTTTAAATTTGCTGCAAACTTGTTTTACAATAATTTTTATCCTCATAATTTTATATTTTATTATGTAAATGAATTAAAAAATGGTTTCTTGAAGTGGCAACAGCAGGGCCAAACGCCATAATGGAGGTTGCTTCTCGGGTGTTGAATTTATGAGGATCTGTGAATGAAAGTCCACCAAGGAGAGTTCACAGGGCGATGGTTATCAACATTTCGGAAGTGACAGACCAGGTTTGAAAATGGAGAGAGATGAACAACGGAAGGACAATTCAAGGAATTTAAATCTTTGAAGCTGGCCTGCTACCATCCTAGGCCTAACAGTTTTCCCGCTCGTGCAAGTATGGAGGTGTAATGTGATAATTTTTTAACAGGTATCTTTTTTCTGTTTTCTTCACAGGTAAAGGTGGGGGCATCACATTGCTGCATGTCTATTTAGTTTAGTTTAATGCTTAGTTATTGAGATTTTTACATGTTATTTTTGGAAATTTCAAACTATTTTATGTAATGTTACGAGTTGATTTATGCTATGGTTTTGTTGTTGGCTATTTAGTAAATTCAGTTTTTAATGTTAATTCATTTTATAGTTTTGGTTTATTAAATTTTTTTGATTGATTATTTTCAGTTATTTTCTTTATATAATTGGAGTATGCGGTTTTGTGATGCCTTGCGAAACCTGTGAGGATAAACTTTTTAATAACTTTTTGATGCCTGCTGCTCCTCCCACCTTCTGAAGAGCAGGGAGTTTATTTTGTTTTGTTTTTTTGATGTTGTTCTTTTGTAGTTCATTGTTGTTTCACCCATTTTTTCATTTTTTTCATCTTTTCATCATTTTCATACTTTTCTCATAAAAGAATATATATATATATATATATATGCAATTTAATATATTAAACTCGTTCATTGTTTATGTTTAAATTCATTTACACGGATTCTAAATATCCAACAGTTTTGAATTGCATTAAAATCGTTTGCTTTTGGCGGAGAAAAGTACTGCTCGCCAAATCGCGTGACCCTCTTGTCTTTTCACGCCAAATATTCGAAAGTATTTTTTTTTTTGTACACGTTTTCTTCTGTAATTCCGCCGCTAATTTTTACTGATCCTTTTTTACATACATGAGTAGTTTAATTAGTATTTTTTTCAATAAAATCTGAGTATTCCCAGTATGGAGACCTTCTTTGTCAGCTCTGATAATGATGGTATATCTCGAAAACGGCTCTAACGATTCTTATTAAACTTGACTTCTATATCGATTCAAGTAGAAATAGATTTGTCAAGATCGCTAATTCAGGAAAATTCGGTTTGTGTGGTTAAAATTGTATTTACATATTATTCAAGCCATATCAGATGCAATTTCTGGTATGGCCAATAGTACTAAATACATTAATCCTTTTTTTGACAAGCATAGTTTGTTTAATGTACTTTATAAACTTATAAGTGTTTATTTACTTCTTAATTATATTTTATATTTTATTATAAGTTATAGTTTTATTATTTATTGATTGGATTACATTTTTATATATTATTTATCATTTTTATATCAATTTTACATTATTTATAATTTTTAACAATGTTATGTATTTAATAACATTAAATTACTATTCTGAACGTCGCTTGTTGCCATTGATAAAGAAGATTGTCAAGCATTTTTTGGCAATCTATCACTTGGAACCCGGATAATACATCAGTATCTTTTAAAAGAAACTGGTGTCTAACAATGATATTACAAACTGAAGTAACAAACTGAAAACAACTTTCCGTCGATTTTTTTAAATAAACTTCATTCGAATACAAGAAAAGCATTCATCTGCGATTCGACTTAGGAGAGGAGTTTCATATCCTGTTCCACATCTCGTGATTCGCGTAAAAACCAAAACAACGAGAAAATTAACTGCGTAAAATTAACAGCAATTTTAAATGGATGAGAAAATCTGCAAACTATTTAATTGGACAACAACTGTTGAAAAATGACAAATTTTATAAAACATGGAAAATAGTAGAGGACATTTCCATGCGAATTTCTTAGTCTGTTACTCAACCGAAAATTGCTATGCTTGTTGGACACCGCTATTTTCGAAAAGTTTGCTTCGCCTTATTCAATTGATGATATACCTTCAATAAACTAAGTCTCACTTTCTCGCTTTAAAATACTGGTAGCCAATAATCGCAGTATGTAACAGACAAACAAGTTCGCATGGAAATGCCCTAGAGTATTCTGGACATATAATCACATTAATATAATAAATTTTTTTTTAATCAATGACAATCCACATTTCTAGCTTTATCAATGATTTCTTTAATAAAATGATTTATGTACTCGAACAAAAGCTTCGGAGTAAAGAAAAAAAAATAATTTTGAAATCCCCTCCAGCAAAAAAACCCATATGTTAAAGCAAATAAGCATTTTTGTAGTTAAACGTGAAAAATTAATCCTTTTGTACCTGTAGGTGGCATCATTTTTAATGACTTTTCCCTTTTGACTGTGATCGAACTATGATCCGAAGATATAAATATATCCTCAATAACAGATTGATGTTTTGCGTAATGTAACTTTTACTTGTTTATATATATACATTTTTTTAAGTTGAAAATAAACAAAAAGGAAGAATTCTGCGTTTTTAATACTTATTGTCGCCACCGATAAAAAGGTATGTGTACAGGGTGTCTAAAATATATTGCAACAAACTTTTAAGAGAAGTATGGTACGTGATAAGGATTTAGAATTGCACAGTAATCCATGACGGGAAACGTCAACATACGCCGCTTACGTACAAAAAATATGAAACATATTTTAATTTTCTGCCTTAAAATGCACATTGTATGTATAAAATGACGTTATTTGCATCTGTTAAAGCGTTCCCTATTTAAGATCCATTATTAAATAGCATGTATAGGAAAATATGAATATAAAGTTACTATCGCGGAATAATACACAAATCTACCGAAATACGATGCCCTCCTTCAAGAAACTAGGCAAAAAATCGGTTATCTAACGATTCATAGACCTTCATTTGCTTGTAAAATTATCCATTTCACCGGCATTAGGAATGAGAAAGCATTGATTTTACCGTTGTCTTATTATGAGATAAACGTTCGATAAAGTAGAACACCGAAAAGTGAATATAGGTTATAATAGATCCGTGTTTTAACGGATATCAATCATTAACATTTTTTGCAAAATTCGAAAAGTGTTATTACATACAAATTAACGAAATTGCATATTTTAAAAAAATGCTTGTGTTTTATTGTTTGTAAAGTAAGTTTCAAGTAAACTAACAATAATTTAATGGAAAAAAAAACCAAAAATCAAAAATCAAAACATTTTATAGCGGACGATATTTTTGGCATAGCACGCATTTTAACTACAGTTTTTTTCTTTTTGAGAAAATGGCAACAAAAATGTATGGCACTCTACTATTTTTTTTATTTGCTTTTCTAGAAAAAATGAAGTACTTCACTCACCACCATTATGGAAATAGCATTAAAAATTGCAAATAAATTAATACTTCAACAATAAATTGAGCTGCAGGTTTCAAACAAATTGCATTTAAAAGTACTTTTACTTTCTGTACGACGGTGCAAAAATTTAAAATGTGTGACGTTCAGAAATTTTTTAAATTACAGTAGATTATCAGTATTCTCCACAAGAATGATATACTATGGCTTGTTTTGCGGGTAGCTCATGGTTAACTGTAAGTTACATTTTTAGTGATGTCAGTTTAATTGTTGTCTGAAAAATTTAGAATCAGAGGCTAAAAAATAAAAATAGTATTTCTAAAAAAAGTTCCTTATAAGCATTCAATGGTCATCTTGAAAATACTATCTAAGTTTTTTTTTACTTCAGTTCATTTTTTTTCAAAAAATTTCTCTTGCGACCAATAATTTCGATTTTTCAAAACTCATTTTTTTTCTTTTTTAACGTTTGATAGAAAGATCTAGAAAGCACTAAGAAATTAATTTATTTAAAAATATCTAGAATTTTCATTATTTTTTTTTAAGAAAGAAAAAGGAAAATAGAAAATAAAGCATTATTTCAGCTATCTTTTTTTTGGATTTCTAAATTGATTTTCCAACGTATATATAGAATAGTGAATTATTGATAAAAGCATTATATTAATATTACAGTTATTTTTTTTTTATTTATGATATTTTAGTTCCTACTTTTAAGTCTCATAGCTCTCAGTATCATAGCACTTTTGCCCATTTTGACAAGCATTTATTTGCGCTTTTATAAGTCCATTGCTTTTTCTATTCCCATTGTATTATATAAGTTACAGAGAAATTTTGATGATTTATCATCTGTGGCGGGTGATGAGCAAGGCTCGGTCTACCTGGTATTTGATTTGAAATCTTAAACAAAACTTTTGACTATGAAATATACTTTTGATGAAAACCTGATGTCGCTTCCTCATGCCTTATTATAATTTAAAATGTAAAAAATGTCTCTGTTTTGCACATTTTTTAAATCCAAAAACAAAATTATTTATAAAACGTATGCCACGTTAAAACTATCCCATCATTATTGAGCACAATTATGTAAATTTATGTTTATATGACAAGTAAAGATAAGTGTTTTTCCAATGTTAGAGTTGTATATTTTTTAATCATATAAATACTTATATCCGTATACAAGATCTTATTTCTCATTTTCCTGAAAAATGCTAAAAAATAAATATGAATTACTTTTATCCTTCCATATTCTGTCTTCTCTCAACTGTTCGCCAAAATCTTTAAGAAATATGAGCTCCATTAGCAATATTAGGAACTCGCTTACTTCTGGTATTTTTGGAGAGGCGACTTTTAATGTATATTTGACAAGCTGCAGAATTTTGTCTAAATTTTCCTTGTTAGCTGCTGTTGGATATGCCTTTCTAACTGTTTTCTGGAATTTTCCTACCTGTAATAGTAAGGAAAAACAACAATAGTTAAGAGTGGACTTTACAATGTGGTTTACTTTATGAGTATTGACACAAGCTCAGAATTTCTACTTACAAATTTGCTACACAGTGTACAATGGGATAAAATATAACACTTTAAAATGTAAATAATATTTTATATGGCGTTTAAACATTAGAAACTGCGATAAAATTAGCCCGACAGTTTTAATCGAACTATTCGTCCATTTTCAAGGGAAAATAAAGAATTGAACTGACAAAGGCACGTTATTTAGCTCGAAGAGAGATGAGGGTCAAACACGAAGGACAAAAAGGAAAATAATAACATGGGGGGGGGGGACTCAACAAAAATCACCACACGCGATAAAAACATGGAGCGGGAAAAAGAGTAAAATGAAAACAAAATATGAAAAAATATTAAGACTGAAAAAAGAAGGGATGGGTTATACTATCCCTAGTATTTGGTTTAATTTACTGAAATAGCCCACCCCTTCTTTAACGCGTGTGGCGATTCCTGTTGAGTTCTCCCCCCCCCCCCATGTTTTCATTTTCCTTTTTGTCCCTCGTGTTTTATCTTCATCTCTCTTCGAGCAAAATAACGTACCTTTGTCAGTTCAAATCTTTATTTTCCCTTGAAAATGGCCGACTAGTTCAGCTAAAACCGTCGGGTTAATTTCATCATTGTTTCTAATCTTTAAACGTGTTACAAAATGGTATGTAGATTTTAAACTGTTGTATTTTATATCGTTGTACACTGTTTAGGAAATTCATAAATAAAAAGTCTGAGCTTGTCTCAATACTCATAAAGTAAACAACCAATTTTGTCTTAAGATTATGTTTTGTTTCAAAATAACGTTTTCTGTAAATGAGCATAATTATAAACCTTGGTGAGGTAGAATATAAAAAAAATTACTGTACCGGCCAATAAAAAACAATTTTTTTAAGAATGCACATACACCTGCCTTTGTACATTTAAAGATAATTTAATCACTGCATGACATTTTTGCTTTTATATATAGAATAAGGATGTTAGGCTAAAGAAAAATACGCTGTCTTTTGCAATACACTGCCCTGTGAATTCTATGCCTTACCGCCGACACCAAAGTTACGGTTTCCAAAAACGGTTTTTTTTTTAATATATGCAGTATTTTAATTGGAACACCAGTATTTAAAAAAATTTCTTTGACTAGATTAATATCAGAAAAATGAAGCTAATAATCTTTAAATATACTATTTGCACAAAATTTAAGGGTCATACATATGTTGGAAAAAATCCTATTTCGGTGGACATCATGTTATTGTCGGCGTTCAAACTTATTATTCTCGGGTCGTTGTATGACATCCAGCCGAATGTCGTCATCATTTCATAAATGAATAAGTGTCAAGCGTTTTAGGCGAATGTGCAAGTTGTAAACAAAATCCTACTTTCTGTACCAACTATGTAATTATTGTAAGATAAAACGATTTTTATTACCTGCATGATGTTATATGAAAATAAAGACGATATCCTAATAGAAACTACATCGTAAATATTTGAACACTTGACCAATTAACCAAATTGTTTAAGTGTCTCTATAAAAAAGTTGTTAAGTAGTTAAAAGAGCTAAATTTGTCATCTCTAGAACACCTAATACAATTAAAAAGATAATTGTATATGCTTATTTACAAATAAATACAATTATTTTCAGAAAAACTGTGAACTTTTCTCAGTTTGTTTCAATTTTGTCACTTATACTCCTTGCCTTCTGTATCCTCATATGTAGATAAATGACGATGTTATATTAACTATAAAAAGGGCAATATATTTGTATTTTCAATTCCAAGCTTTGTTGCCACTCTACAGCAAACAAACAGAAAAAAAAAACAAATCACTGAAAACACCGGACATTTTGGAGTCTAATTTATGTTTTATTTCAAGTCTACATTGTCTGGGTAAAATAAAAAGGAACAATGTCACTTAAAATGTAATAAAAGATTGTTTAATCTAAATAAAATAAACTTTTCCAAAAAAATATAACCGACTTCAATCAACGCTCTAAAAAGAGTTAAATAATTCTTTAAAATACCCTAATGATGAATTGTTATCTAATAACCACACATCAGATATCATGTACCGACAAAAAAAATGGTTATAAGTGTAACACAAAGAACTTAATATCCAGCAAACATGGTTTTTCGACAGAATATTTTTTACAAGAGATTAATTTACATATTTTTGATTTAATTTATGAATATATACATATAAAAAGTAATGAATTACTTTTTGAAGTTGGTGCCAAACTATTGTAAGTATAGTAAGAATTGTGGTTATATTATGCCTAATACCATAAATAAAATGGTAAAAATCATTATTGATTGTGATTGTTTGGCACCAACTTCAAAAAGTAATTCATTACTTTTTATATGTATATATTCATAAATTAAATCAAAAATATGTAAATTAATCTCTTGTAAAAAATATTCTGTCGAAAAACCATGTTTGCTGGATATTAAGTTCTATGTGTTACACTTATAACCATTTTTTTGTCGGTACATGATATCTGATGTGTGGTTATTAGATAACAATTCATCATTAGGGTATTTTAAAGAATTATTTAACTCTTTTTAGAGCGTTGATTGAAGTCGGTTATATTTTTTTGAAAAAGTTTATTTTATTTCTTACTTTTTAGTTATTTATACCGTAATACTTAATTATGTCGAGGCTAACGAAAAAGACAGGCTACCGCGGCACATTTCTAGTATGTTTTTTACAGACCGCTGGAGTGCGTGATGCTCGAATGCTTCAATGAAGGTGTCCAAAAAGAACGTCACGTCATTCTAGTGGTCTGTAAAAATAGTCATTTGGGATGCACCGCCATAACCTGTCATTTTCGTTAGCCTCGTAATTATGTGTACTGATATATGATGCTTCTTTGCAGTTTATTGACTAATGGAGACAGCAAAAAATCAATCTGGATGCCGGCCGGTAACAGTCATTTAAATTAAATTATACTTATTTAGGGTGAAATTTTAGTCGCCAAAATTGGCAATATTTTAAAAAATGGCGCCACGCTTGGCAACAACTTGACGGTAACGCATATAAATGCATAGATTTATATTAGCTTATGATTGAGAAAACGGTTGCAACAATCAATATTAATTCGCGAGAAATCACTAATTTTATTAGTTTTTGCTTCATTACTTAAAAAGTACTGAACCAATTTCGATGAAACGGAAATAATAACTATTCAAGAGCAACATCTATCAATAAATCAAAATAATATAAATTGGATGGATAGTTTCATAGTAATCGGTGAACATATATAAAAAAAACACATACGCGCCGAATTGATAATCTCCTCCTCGTTTTTTGAAGTCGGTTAATAATTATTAGTATTTAATTTGTAAAATATATGTATACAAATTATAATATGGAAAAGAGTATTGTATACACGTATGTCAGGAGTGGAGTTCGAACCCACGGTTTCTTTCGTTAACCTCTTTCATTTAACTCCAACACTAGTTTAATCGGTTGGATAGTTGCGGTGTAATCGGTGAACATATATAAAAAAATAAAGTACATACGCGGTCGAATTGATGATAACCTTCTCTCCTTTTTTAAGTCAATTAAATAAATTATAATACGAAAAAAATACTGCATGTTATACATGGATGTCAGGAATGGGGTTCGAACCCACGATCTCTTTCGAGAACCAGAGCTTAAATCGGGCGCCTTAGACCGCTCGGCTATCCTAACTGCAATCTAAACGGTGAACAACGCCATGTTATTTTTCGCAAGTCTATTATTTTAGCACACTTTCACTGATAAAGTACTGAGTTGGTAAAAGATCTCTGATACTCTGTACTAACGGTTAAAAACAAAATATTCTTAATAGCATAATTAGTAAAAAGAATAATACGGTAAAGGTTTTTGTATATATATATTACAAATTTAAAATTTTTTCGCCAAAACTAACCTTTATACTACCCTAATTTTCTTATAATAATGTTCCGTACTTACTTCAAATTATTAAATTCAAATCTTATTTCTAGATCTAATCTGTTAATCTGTATGCAGACGATATAAATTCTTAATTTGCCTTAAAAAACATTATTCCAGTATGCGTAAATTTAAAAAGATGGCTCTAAATTAAAAATATTCTTAATTAAAACTTTATTTCTTAATATTCCAAATAAAACTGATTTCTTCTATGTTTTTATCAACCCTTTTTAAGAAAATCTTATTAAATGTATTCCAAAACCATACCTTTCAAAAAATATCATTATTTTATTTTATCTATTTATTTATTTTTCCGCCGTCAACCTTTGATGTGTGCATTAATAAATTCATTTCTTTTCTTTTTCTCTTAAAATTAATCATTGATAAAAATCGTCTGCCTAAGAAATTATGAGTCGATTATAAATTGGTTAAATAATATTTTTTTTTAAATAAATTTATCGTCTGTGTAAAATAGCCTCGTATCTGGACAAGAATTCTGTTTACATAAAAGGATGATGGTTTGAGATTACAGAAAGTTCTAGAATTTTCTTTTTAGTTTTAAAAGGTGGAAGTCTCGAGATGAGAAGGGGAGAGATTCTGGAGTTTTTTCGTCGATGAGTACGGCTGGTTGAAGTAAATGATGGAATATTTTTTGCACATTTCGGTAAAAGATCGTTTGCAAAAAGGAGTTTTTCCCTTTTTAATGACTACAGTTGAATAAATAAACTTACAGCCACCAATGAGTGATTTATTGGATATTCTACATTTATTTATTTTTTATTTTTTTCCTCGCTGGCCATGACTTCTGTGCAAAGAACGGGGACCCTGGCGATGATGTTTCTGGCTCCTAACTTTAAAATGTCACATATATATGCCAGGAGTGGGGGTCGAACCCACGTTCTCTTTCGAGAACCAGAGCTTAAACCAAGTGCATTAGAACGCTCGGCTATCTTGATTGCAATCAACTCAGGGAACTTATTCAAGTTCATGTTATTTTTCGCAAGTCTATTAATTTAGCACTCTTTCACTGATAAAGTATTGAGTTGGTAAAATATCTCTGATACTCTGTGCTAACGGTTAAATACAAAATATTCTTAAAAGCATATCTAGTATTTAATTTGCAAAAATTATAATACGGAATAAGTTGTTGTATACATGTATGTCGGCAGTGGAGTTCGAACCCACGCTATCTTGCGAGAACCAGAACTTAAATCAGGCGCCTTAGACCGCTCGGCCATCCTGACTTCACTCAATTGTTGGAACTCATTCAACAGTTTTAATTAGCGAAAAATCACTAATTTTATTAGTTTTTGCCTGTTTACTAAAAAATTACTGAACTAATTTCTATGAAATGGAAGTGGAAAAATCAATCCGAGAGTAAGCTCTTTAATTTAACACCAAAACCAAATTAATCAGTTGGATAGTTTTGGCGTAATCGGTGAACATACATTAAAAAAATACATACGCGATGAATTGATAACCTCCTCTCCTTCTTGAAGTCGGTTAAAAATATTCTTAATAGCATAATTAGTATTTAATTTCTAAAATATATATGTAAAAATTATAACACCGAATAGGTTCGGAAACATATTCAATGTCATGTTACTTTTTGCAAGTCAATTATTTTAGCACTCTTTCACTGATAAAGTATTGAGTTGATAAAAGATCTCTGATGCTCTGTGCTAACGGACAAATACAAAATATTCTTAATAGCATAATTAGTATTTAATTTGTAAAATATATATGTAAAAATTATAATACGGAAAATTATTGCACACACGTATGTCAGAAGTGGGGTTCGAACCCATTGTCACCTTCGAGAACCAGAGCTTAAATCAGGCGCTTTAAACCGCTCGGCCATCCTGACTTCACTCAATTGTTGGAACTAATTCAACAGTTTTAATTAGCGAAAAAACACTAATTTTAATAGTTTTTGCTTAATTACTAAAAAACTACTGAACCAGTTTCTATG
The DNA here is from genome assembly GCA_964019185.1 of Maratus speculifer. NCBI lineage: Eukaryota > Metazoa > Arthropoda > Arachnida > Araneae > Salticidae > Maratus > Maratus speculifer. Next base: position 14,232,427 of record OZ025289.1, read on the forward strand.
AAATGGAAGTGGTACCAATCCGAGAGTAAGCTCTTTAATTTAACACCAAAACCAAATTATTCGGCTGCATAGTTTCGGAGTAATCGGTGAACATACATAAAAAAAAAATACATACGCGTCGAATTGATAACCTCCTCTCCTTTTTGAAGTCGGTTAAAAAGAAAACAATAAGGATTATTTGTGTATTGTCCGAAAACCATAAGAAAATTTGTCAAGGTCAAAAATAAAATAAAACGAAAAAAATGAAAGAAAACCTAATACAAAATTTCATTCCAAATTTTCAAAAAGGATTATTTTTTCGAATAAGTAACAAAATCAGAGAACAATAATTATTTTTTCGCTAATCATATTTTCACATTACATATATGTGTACAATTTAATTCAAGATAATCGTTCAAATTTTCATTTGCCTTTAAAATATTTTTTTAACAGAGCTACTTAGGAATGTCAATAATAATATCAACGAAGTAAAATCCACTTACCTGAAGTATTTTATACAATGCATCATATTGTTTCAGCCTTGTTGTTCTTTGACTTGTCTTTGATGCTAGATAATTGTTTGTGAGAGCTTCAACTGTCAACAAGGTCAGGCACCAGGAGTCGAATTTCTTCCCATCAAGTGAAACACTATTAAGCCGGAATCTTTCCGGGGGCCAGTAGCACGACTCCGATCCAGTTTCCGATCTAATTAAATAAAATGATCATCAATAGCCAGTTTATTGTCTTACTAATCATTATAAAATCAGTGGTATGACATCCATATCGCTACATTCATACTGTAGTACTGTGGCTGTAGTCATCCTGCTACATTCATAGTAGTCGGACGTCTTTTTTTGCGCCTGACGAAGAAAGACTCAGTTCTTTAAGAAGGCCTCGCGCGCATTTTTAATTTAAAAAAAAAATATTTTATGGCTTTATAACAGTTCGGAAATCCGATGCTGAAAAAATTACTTTCCATTTTTATAAACTTTTCTTGCTAGATCTCCCCATATGTTGTCGATAGAATTCAAATCATAATTTCTGAGCAGCTACTGCAAAACAGCAATTTTTTTTATAGAACATTGCTGTTTTGCAGTAGCTCACGACTTGTGCAGTGAGCTACTGCAGTGATATTCTCACGACTTGTGTGGTTTGGCGCATTACCTCATTGTTGTATCCGTTTTTTTCTACCAGAAGTGCTGAAACAAATAAAAGAGAATCAAAAATAGTTTGTATGTGTGTCTTTGAATTAAATTTGTCTCAAAGATATACAAGTGGCATCATGAATGCGTTGAATTAAAAGCACATCCATGTTCCAATGAATCCGCCACCTAACAGATGTTTCAAACTCATCACTTTTTCTTTTCTTAAATCATCCTAATAATATTTCCAGCCATTAGGAGCATTTAAGTTTCATTTCTTTACATCATTGTTCTTATTGGGATGATTTAAAAAAAAGAAAAATAGATTTTATTATAGCATCAGTTACTTGGTGTATTCATTGGAACATTGGGTGCTTTTCCTTAAAGGACGTGGTATCACTTGCACATCTTTCAGGAAAATGTAATTCAAAGATACATATTCAAACCCTTTTAGACCCTCTTCATTTGTTGTAAAACTTCTGTTAGGAAAAAGAAAAAGATATAACAGCGAGATAATGCACCTATGCTCTTGTCACCATCAGATGTGAGAAAAAATTTTCGTTCTATAAGAAAAATATTGAAGTTTTGCAATGGCTGCTTAGAAATCGTGATTTAAATCCTATCCATAATTAGGGCAATCTAGCAGATTCAGATTCAGTTAGGTGGGGAGGCTTACCATATGGCTTGAGCTTAACAAGCCCCACCTAACATTTATTATTAAAAAGAAAAAAAAGTACAATGTCAATCACAATGGGCTGCCCTATTTTTCAGGGCGAGCGCAGGAAATAAGTTTCTAATGTTTACAATGATAACTTTACATTATTGCATGATGGTGTGTTTAGAATTCAGACGTGTGTTTTAACAACAGAAATATTTACCGGTTCGAAATTAGAGGTGCGGAATATTTACACGTACAATGTTCTATAGTTCATTTTGAAAGTGAATAAGTCCAATGAGTGGTTCTTAGTAGAGTTCATAGTAAAGTTCGAAAGTTCATTCGAGTCCATTTGAAAATTAAAGAGGAGGCATCTGAAATAATGCCTGAATATCCTCAATGAGTTTTACACAGTTCATTATTTTGTTAAGAAGCATTGTTTCTTTCAATATCACGTTGAACCAGGCTGCATCTGAAAGCGTAGAGGATTTCCGTATATGGTACAAAGCAGTTAAGGTGCATGCCGTCAGGTAATGTAAGGAGTCACCGACTTCCCCACATGTGCAACGGTTAGAGTCTACTTTATTAAATGTTACAAGATAACTAGGGAAGGGTCCATGATTGGTGGCGAAGAGATAGAGGTTGCGATGGAACAGCAGGTTTTCCAGAGAAACCTTGGGGACTAGGTTGTAAGTATAGCGACCAGTCTCTGCATAGTCCCACTCTTGTTGCCATTCTGCTAGGACCTGGATTTTAACTTGCCTCCGCAAGTAAGAGGCTGGAAGTGGTAGGAACGTAAACAATGTTTTTCGCAATCCCTTCTGGATTAGCGCCATGCCCGATACATTAAATATTCTGATGCTATTTTATTTTAACCCATTTTCGGCCAAAGGTTCGTATACGAAACATTTCGATAAATATATTTTTTTAACACTCTGACACATTTTTTTCAAGAATTTTATTTTTCTTCTATTTTTAAGGCTTTTGAAGACATCCATAAAATATTAGTAATTCAATTGGAGTAAACACTTTCTCTTAAAAAATTTTCAAAATACGCTAGAGTTTTAATTTGAAACGCCTTTGACAAATTCGACTTTTTAAAAATATATTATTATTCCAATTGAAATGAATTATATGTTTTTAAAATAGATTAAAGTTGCAAATTCTGTATATGAAAAAAGAATAAAACAAAAGTCATAAAAATATTATTCATATTCATATTATTCATTATAAGAAATAATATTTTATATTATTATATAAAATATTATTTCTTATATAAAATATTATTTTTCATGCACGAATCTTTTTTTGTGTTTTAATGTATGTAATTTAAGCATATTTCAATAAAAATAATGCTACATTTTATAAAATTTCTGTGCTTGGCCTAAAATGGGTTAAGTAGGCTGCAATCAAATGATGAACACTTTTTATTCTTCTTTTTGACAACATATTTCAAGATATTTTAAGGATCTCTCCTACATTTTAAGGATAGAACATAATATTTTAAAGCTTCATTTTTAAGCTCACATTTTCAACATACGGTGGTTCACACAAAAAATTATATCTAAGTGATTTCACTTCACTTCGGAAATGGGAATTGTCAAAACTTGGAGCGACATCTATATTTTATCTTAATTTACACACATTTTCGACACTCCCCACCTGATAAACGAATTTATAAAACTGGAAGGCATTTTTCTTCAGCATCAGAAACGCAGATCGACAATTGAAGATGAATAGCACCAAAGCAAACCCGAACTCTGCCAAAAAAATTAATGATGTCGAGAATGAAAGAATATTTGCAATCATTAAACTCGTAGGTGAGTGCATAATACATTAAATATTTGTTTCTTTGATTAATATATTGAATTTATTTTACTGACCTTAAAGTTTTTACACAAGCAAAAATGGAGTTATTTTTGCACAGGTAATTTATATTCGTAATAAAATATTCACGGTTGAATTTTGCTGACCTTTTTTATTAGCTTTTGAGCTTGATGATACAATAAGGTTATCATAATGGAAAAAATCATTTGTCTTGAAATTTATACTAACGGAAAATTTAAGTTTTTTTGCTGTCCTTTTAGTTTTTACACACACTGTATATGTATGTACGATTATAGTAATTATGGCGTTATTGTGAAGCATTCATTCGGATGCATTACATGTCAAACTGATACAATGCAGCATATCAGTTTTGCGTCAAATCATTATAATTTGATAAACAGCCAATAATTTGTTGAAGTTAGGGCGATTGTTGAAGTGGATTGGGAGGTTGATTTTGAAGTGGACGTAGACAGGTAGTGGGATGAATTTTATAAGAGGTTTCTGCGTAAAAAAAAGTAGTGATATTTAGCCTTCATATTTTGTTACAATTATGTCCCTGAAAATATTTCCCACAATCCAATTGAGAAACACAAATCTTACAATGTTAAGAAGTCAACGTTGATTTTAGAAGAAATTAGAATGAAAAAGCTATTGTTAAGTGAAAACTACCGAGCAAAAAAGTGTAGCGGTAATTGAAAAATCGGACTAATTTGTCTTTTCGCTCCATTGCATGAACTTTTTGTTAAAAGCTCGTTTTAACACAGATCATGCTGTCGTGCGCGCCCTGACCAATGAGAAAATAAAGACGGCACACTTGAAGTCTACTTCATGTTTAGCGAGATTAAATCTGTAAAAAAAATAATTTAAGGCATTCTAATTTTGAAGGAAAATGATATCCTTGCGCAAAATTTTTCGGAATAAAGTAAGTAAAAAAAGAGATGGCTCAGTTAAAAACATCCGAATTCACACTAAATGAAATAAATGGTAAAAAATGATGTTACAATTTAGGAATAAACTAAAAGTTTTTTGTTTAATTAAATTAAGTAAATTAAGAACCAATTAAAAGAGAATTTAATAGGAATAATGATAGAATTAAAAAAATAAAATACTGAATAATCCGGAAATTTAACACAAACAAGTAAGAAAAATCATGCGTTAAGCATAGATTATGAAGCACTTTCCAACACTTCTGGAAATCTTTAAAAAAAAAACTTCGTTATCCAGGGAAATAACGTATTATTGTTCATATCCAAACGTGTATTCCAATACTTTTGAAAATCTCTCTATTTGATCTATCGGTTCATATATAGACTATATAATGGTAAAATCTAGTTTAACAAGAAAACGCCTAACTGCTTGAAAATTTCCTTTTAGCAATTTATGCTAATCGATGGAAAAATACTTGAATACTTATGTTTAGCCCTGTAAAATACATAGTACTTTTAAAACACGAAAATATTCTGCTAAAGTTTTGTTTAAAAACAAATTCTCTTTAAATTACTTAAATCAAAATTGTAGAAATTATCATCCAAAGACGACCATTTATCCAATTCTTTGCGTGACCCTGTATATAGTTTAATCAATATTCTACAAATATTTCTTAGTAAAATAAATGAAGTTCATTGTAAAAAGGCATAATATATTTAAAAACCACCTTTAAGTAAATTACACTTATATTCAGTAACCTTTCCGGGATCTTTTGTGTAACCCTGTATATCAAAATGGTGTAACACTTAGAATTTATATAAACCATATAATATGCATACATCTAGTGAAACTTAAAAGCGTATATCATACTTAAAAATGCATTTCATCCATCTAATAGCCATCTTCCATAATATACTGTACTTCGGATAGATTATACTATTTCTAATATTTTGTGTGTCCCTGTAAATGCTATGCACTATTATTACGCATGAAATAACTCATATTAAACCTCAGCTTTGATTATATATGAAATCGTTTACCATAATTAAAATGTGTCGCAAAGAATTCCCCCGTTTATTATTTTCTATTGGAATTCTTTTGTATGGCCTTGCAAATGAATAATAACTGTTATTTTCGCTGTATACTTTATATAATGCATATATTAGTGCACTTTGGTGATGCATATAAATTTGAAGATGTTTGATAGGGTGTAACATCTTTAAAATTCATTTGAAGCGATTTTTCTCCATAGGACGTAATGTAATAGAAAATTTTGACTGTCTCTGTAAATAAACTTATCACGGCAGAACCTTTATTTTCAATAGGGTTCGTGCTCTGGTAAGCGTCATTAACGTCCAAAAATTTCATGACAATCGGAGTATATTTACAAGAGTTACAGCGCGGGCAGACGGCCAGACGGCCAGACAAATACATAACATGCATAGCCAAATGCATGCCAGACAAATGCATAAGCACTTTTCAACTTTGTTGGAAAGTGCTAAAAATGAAATATCGCGAAGAAAAAATAAATAATGTAACATATATGTACCTTTTTTGTTTAAAATTGAAATTTTGTATGTACTTAGTATGTAAGAATGGGACAAAGCCTATTAAATATCAGTAACCTCGATTATCCGGAACTATTTTTTTCGGACTCTCAAAAAATTCGTTCTGATGAAAGGTATATAAAAATTTTCGAATTCTTTTATTTTAAGGAGTGGACGTAAAAGGCAATAAAATAACACAAATTTTGCATAAAAAACAAAGTCAATCGGATTAAAAGTTGTTGAAATATTTCTAATCCTAATTTCCATATTCTTTGATTTTTCATGACCCTGTATTTCATTCAAATGTCAATTCAAAGATATCTTTTTATTGGAAATGAGATACTTAATTCGATGCAAAAAACCGTTAGTGAATATGATTATTATTTTTGGAGTTATACGGATGTTTCTTTTACGCAATTCAGTGCTACTTGAATAGTTTGGCGTTTCATACAATTTTTCGAAATTGATTAATCAGAAATTCATTAATGGAGCATGACTATGTGTTAAAAATACTTAAATATACGTTTATATTTTATTTTGGAATTGTAATGCATTTTAAAAATTGTTTACACATGTTATGTTTTCACATATTATGCTATGCATATCTATGATGGGTAAGTATTACGGTGGCCTCCAACAACTAGTTTTATCTGTCTTCATATGCGGTCCGTATGAATAATAGGGTTAATAAAAGAGCATCTGTCAACAAATATACAATGTAACTCACAAGAAAAACATCAATTGCCGATATTCATAACCACATTTTTAAAAGTAAAATCGTGTATTCACGGTAAAATTAGTGGCAGCAAAGTTCCTGGATTTTTTCCGTTCTGTTAATTGATTTTCCTTTTCGGAAAACAAAAGAAGAAAAAAGTCCGTTTGAAGAAGTGGTAATTTTCCGCTATAAAGTTAGTACAAAGCTAGTATTATAAAAGTGCTAAAATGTCGGCAAGAAATATAATAATTAATCTGGATGACAAAAAACAATGCAACTGCAATTTAGCAACACGGTACAATCTCACACAAGAGTAAGGATTCTTTCGTTGAGTTTTTTATTTTTATTTTATTGCAGCAGCATGCCAGTTTTGCAGACATTCAAAATAAGTCTGCGGCAAATAACCAAGTATCTTCGTTTTCCCCCTCCATCTCCGTCCGTTTTGTTTTCCGTTCCCTTCCGTGTCGTTGTTTAAAGGAAATATGATGAAAATTTCATAGAGAAAGAGATATTTGACGTGAAAAGGGAATTTTTCTATGAAATCCAGGAAAATTGTGAATGTAAAAAACATTGTAAGTTTTTTTTTTTTCAATGGGGCACTTAGAGAAGGATATTTCGAGTTATGAATACAAAAGTATATTAGCGTAAAGTATAATAGCGTATATTAGCGTAAAGTATATTAGCGTAAAAGTATATTATTTTTACATGATATTTTAAAAAAAGATACATCTAAAACCGATTGCATTAAATGTTTTAATCTGGAAACTATTCAAAAACGCTAAATGATGTACTACCAACTACATTAAATAAATAATGTACTAAAAGATCAATAAAAATAGTTGTAGGTTACATTCGTATGGTTTTGATACATGCTTCATACACACTAGATAATTCTACATTAAAAGAAAATTGAAAATTTAGCAAACACACTTCAGCCAGCTAACAAAATAATCTAATGTGTCGGAAAGAAAATGTGTTATTTGAAATTGATAAACATGATAATTCGAAAATTCATTTTGGGTAATGGTGTTCATAAAAATTTCTTATCATCTAAATTTTTCTCTTGTTCTTAACAAAAAATTATACTTCATAAAGTTTATGAAATATTGTAGATTCTTTTTTAAAAGTAAGAATTGTATATTATACACAGCGTGAGAGGACATTATAATTTTAGAGATGATTATCTGAACCGACTTTTAAAAGAAGATTGTAAACTACTGTTCTAAAACCTTCAAGAAACACAAAATATTGCGGCCTATACCTGAACAACAAAGTGAAAATAAGAGTTACAAGCAAACATAAAAATAAAACACTAACTTAAAATATACAGTAGTAAAGCTGCTTTAGTAATATTATGTTGTATCAATTATTCATTAGTCACTTCTTGTTTTAAAGTGTTGAAATTTAAACGGTAAGAAATCGGTAAGAAATATAATAATTAATCTGGATAACAAAAAACAATGCAACTGCAATTTAGCAACACGGTACAATCTCACACAATAGTAAGGATTCTTTCGTTGAGTTTTTTTTATTTTGTTGCAGCAGCATCCCAGTTTTGTAGACATTCAAAATAAGTCCGCGGCAAATAACCGAGTATCTTCGTTTTCCCCCTCCATCTCCGTCCGTTTTGTTTTCCGTTCCCTTCCGTTTCGTTATTTAAAGGAAATATGATGGAAATTTTATAGAGAAAGAGGTATTTGACGTGAAAAGGGAATTTTTTTGTGAAATCCAGGAAAATTGTAAATGTAAAAAACATTGTAACTTTTTTTTTTTTTTTTTTTTTTTTTTTTAAACGGTGCACTTAGAGAAGGATATTCCGAGTTATGAATACAAAAGTATATTAGCGCTCGTTGCTAAAATCACAATTCTAGTTAAAACAAGAAAACTGAAAGTAATTTTTTGATTTTTTTTTTTTTTACATGATATTTTAAAAAAAGGTACATCTAAAACTGATTGCATTAAATGTTTTAATCTGGAAAATACTCAAAAACGCTAAATGATGTACTACCAACTACATTAAATAAATAATGTACTAAAAGATCAATAAAGATAGTTGTAGGTTACATTCGTATGGCTTTGATACAGTTCCAGTTCCAGTTTAACTCTAGTTGTAGCATGACTTTAAACTGATAGTCTGAATAAATGATTAAGATCTTTAAATCACTTCCAAATTATTGAAATGATGCTTTTGGTTACATTTAGTTCTTTTAAGATCTATGGCAATGTTCTCTTTCCTATTTACAAATTAAAATTAATTTCTTATAACTCATTAAATGCTTTTGCAATGTTTCATCTTTCATTGTAAAGCGTTTTTTATTTTATTATTAATAAAACAACTAAATGCATTCTGTTTCACACATAGTGAGGGATAAGACGCAAAAATGCAAACATCTGTTTAGTGAGTCTTGATAAACTGTTTGTTAACGTCGTCTTAGAGCTAACAACCTACTATATTGAACTGAACTTATTTTATTTTAGATATATTCACTTATTTTTTATCCCAGTGTATTATTAAAAAGCACGGTAACATAAAATCGAAAAAGTCTTTCACAAGTTCTTCAAAAAGTAATATAAGGAAAATTTATTTTATATTAACTTAGTGTTTTGCGCAGAGTTAATGCATCGTAACTTTAATACATAGTAATATAGTGCTTCATTAAATTTAAAATTCAGTTTCGCAATTATTAATTCATAAAGCTATAACCCACTCTGTAACGGATGAATCATCATAATCAGTAACTGTATTAAAATCTGAGATTTTCGTACAGCTCGTTAATTCGAGAAGTTTAATCTAAAACCATTTTGTGACATTAACACACATATGTCTCACAATTCTTCATGCAAGCAAGTCTTCCAATGTGATAAATTGTTTTTTTTTTGGATTTCATTGCTTTTAACAAGTGAAATTTTCACGCCTTTAAATTGTAAATTCCTTCCTTCATTTATTACTGATACAATTCCCCAAATGCATGTTTTAAATTAAAATCGCCGTGTTTATCAGCTAGATTCAAATTTGTTTCGCAGTGCTAACATGAAACATTGACTTCCTTATGATGTGTATTAAACTGGTGCACGTGATGGCTTGTAACTATCTTTAAAATAAATTATCTAAAGGCATAAATTATGAGTTCAAGATTTCATAATGAATATGTTTAGGAATTTTATTTTTTATTAGCTAATAATGCCACTTTTATCGGATATTTCTTTTTCATTGAAATAAACTTAAAATTATTAAATAGATAATTCCATTTATTAAATATTATTAGAATAATAACAACAAAAACAACGTCAACAATAATAATGTAACAGTGGAACATATATGTCAAGTTCTCAAATTTCAAATTTTAAAGCTTAGAGTGTGTTTACTGGTCATATCCGTAAAAGTAATTAAAATAAGTAATATAACATGCTTTGGGGGTAATTAAATCTCTTTAAATGATTATGGGCGTTAGGCATTTGAGGAGCAAACATTCAAATCGTGTTTTTTCATTAAAAATAAAGATTGAGTTATTGTTATTTTTATTTTTATGAACTCTGTATTAAATTGCATAGAAATAAATATCAATTTTAAGAAACTTATTTCCTAATTTGAACCAATTTTAAATTTTGACGGTTCAATCAAAAAGTGTTTCCTCCAAAGCTTGCATTCATTCAAAAAGTGATTTATCCACAGTCTGCCAATCACAATTGTCCTGAGTGGTCATGGAAACCTTGTCATCTGCTTTACATCGTCACTTAAGTAAAATGGACCTTGAAGGTAAAGACTTTAAGGCCCTGAAATGATGGGTGTATTGCCCAAAATATGAATAACATAAATGCTCATATGCTTTTGCATTTTTTTGTACATATCGGATTCAAGCTTTGATGCTTATTGTTATGCTTTCCGGTCAGAGCACACAGTTTTCTTTCGTAGATCGTGTATTCGGTCGTGTTGAGAAGATCCCTAAGAAAAATGTTACAATCATATAAAAGGAACAATATTATGAAATGTACAAAATCGTTGGTGATGTGAAAATTTTGGGAACTGATTGGGAACTAAATCACTATTGAACTGAATACTAAATCACTAATTTTTTTTTTCGAAACCTACCAAACATTTTACAATTGAAACGGATTATTTTAGAGAAAAATAAGAGAACTGTTAAGGTGAAAGACTTTCAGACTTATATATTTCAAGATCTAAGTGAAGAATCTGGTGTAAATCTTTTGAAAAATGGGGTTGTTGTTGCCCGTGTTCAAAAGGTTGTTTTAAAATCTCTTCCTCTTAGCCACGCCATACTAGTTGAAAAGAATTTTTTTTTTTGACAAACTATTGAAAATATTGTATGGTGATCAATCCCACAATCAACCTATTTTGATGATGTCTTAAAATGTACAACCTTATTATCCGTGATTTACCAGCCTGTAATGAAGATGAGGGCGAAGTGTGTGACTGTTTATATGAAGATATTGATTTTAAAATTTTAAGTCACCTTTTGACAAACAAATATTTATTTAGTAAATATTTAATGAATATTACTAGGTACCCTAATCTGCCATTTAATTTTATCAATAATCAAATGAAGTTCCGTATGTAAAGGTGTTAATTCATAGGCCCAGGTGATTTACCAAGAGAAGCACACACAAAAAAAACTCCGAAAAGCGAGTTACATTTTAGGACACATTTATTTAACTTGCGGTACGACAAAGCAAACTCCCCATAAGGGGAGGTGATTCTGAGAGAGCTCAGTGCCCTACATGTAGTCGATACGATGGCAATCAGTGGAGTGATGATACAACATCATAGCCCTTATCGCCAAAAGGCATAGGAAGTTTTTCATACAAAGAATTTTGGCGATATTTGATAAACCACACGTTCAGTATGAGCAAACCCTTGCGGAGCTAACTTTTGCGTTCTAGGAACCCAAGGGTCATTTTCACATCTGCGAATATTTTATAGGGTTAAAGAAATATTTTAAGCTTGGGAAGTTTCTGAGATAAGCAAATCATTACATACATTTGCCTTTTGCAGACAAAACCTTAAGTTATCCAGATGCGCAATTGAATAGAAAGAAAGCACAGTCAGGATAAACAGAGATAAAAGTATTTCTAGTTTTAAGCTTTAATTGTGAGAATGAAAACAGGGTGTGGAAGGCAGATGTTAATAAAATGTAACGGATAAAAGATTCTGATGAACTAAGCCCATAGCTTTCTTTATTTTGTTAAAAAGTGCAGTAACTATGGGCAGATGGTTTTTCACAGACACAACAGAAAATTTGTGAGAAAGGAAGTTCTATTATTATTTTATACAGAGAGCTCCAAAAGATGAAAAGTTTTACTTCTATTAGTGGGAGTATGAAAGTTAGAACTTAACTATTAAATGTAGAATTAATTTAAACTACTGGGTTTATTAGTGAAAAGGGAAATTACAATAAACCAAAGAATTTATTAAAGGGAAATAATTATTGCTTTTATGAAGAGGAAAAGATATGTAGCGATAATCTCCGCTACATAACTCACCCCAGCCACCACAAAAAAAAAACTTTATACTTGTATTAAAGTTTTTTTTTTTTTTTTTTTTTTTTTTTTTTTTTTTTTTACTATTGTTGTCATAATTTTGAGGATACTGAATGTGTCGTCTACCAAAATATATATAAAAACACATATCAAAAACATACAAGTATATATATAAGTACTACAAAAATGATTAAATATCTATTTGCTTGCAGCGTATGTAAATAAAAACAATGGCCATATATATCTTTATAATTATCATGACAGGGAGCTCCTTAAAAGTTCAAAAATTGCCACAAAATATTTGATTACTATTGGATCCTTTATTCAATTTTTTTTGTTGTGGCGCTGGTACCAGCTGTTTATTTATTTTATTTTTGTCATGGGCAAAAATTGAGAGAAGTATATTATTTATTTATTTGTGATCACCTTTTAGCTTAGTATTTGATAACTTCTCTTTAAATTGATCCTTTTTGAGATCAAAATGGCATAATTGCAAGCAGAAATATATTTTTATAAAACACAAAACACAAATAGTATATATTTAAAAAAAATAAAAGAAAACTAACTAAACTAATATGTTCTAAAAATAGTGTATGTTGTTAAACATTGAAAATGAAAATTTGTGCATAAGGCACAGGACTACTAAAAGAAAAGAGATGCCACTGGCATGCCCATAAAAAGGTTGTAGCCCTTATTCTTGTACAAACAGTACAAGTATTATGGCTTCGGTTTAAGACGTCGGCCCTAGGGGGGAAGGGAGTAGTGGACGAACCCACATTGCGTACAATATAAGTCCGCCCCGCTCCTCAGTAAAATCGCACTGATCTACGAAAGGAGCGCGCTTGGAAGTCACTTAAAAATTAACATAAAGGAATTGGCAGGCCAATTCAAGGTAAAAATGTTTCGCAAGACAGGTGTGGCGTGAAACCTTGGGGCATAATTTTGAACGGTTCACGACTTTTGGGGGATGAATTAGAAAAATAAAATAAAAGTATAAGATGAAATGTAATCCATCTCATAAATTGAAACAGTCTGTCCGGGTAAAAGTAAAACAAAATAGTCAAGTTTAGGTGCTACTACAACTGGAATACTTCAAAAATAAGAATGATACAAGGTTTTTTTGTGTTTTTTTTTTTTTTGCATGGTACTATTCCACTGTCCAAAATAATTTGTAATTATTGTGGAACTACAATGTTGTGATAAAATGCATGTAATGAAAATTAATTATTAGTGAAGTAAGTGACCTTCTTTTCATGTACTGCCACTACATAAAAAGAGGTAAGTGTAACAAGGGAATTTACATGTAGTGTGAAAAAAAATAAATAACCCTATAATGTAGATGTGACAAACAAAAAAAACTAAGTGTCGTTTGAAGCACTGTAATATGTAAAGGGGATAAATCTAACCTTGAACAATTAAGATGAAATGGTTAAGTGTGAGCATGACAAACTGTAAAAAAATGTGAACTGTTTTTTTTTTAGAATGAGCCATTTAACAAAAACAAAATAAAAAAATGAACCGAAGAGAATTTAACGGTAAGTGTGTTAAAAGAAAAAAAATATTCAAGATATTTGTGTGAATGAGGTTTTCAACTACCTAATTACAAAGTAATTTTATATTTAATGAGGGAAGGATTTATATCACATGATAAAAGTGTAAAAAAAATGTAAACACATGACAAGACTGTGTTGTGTGTTATCATGAACGAGTTTTGAGAAAACAAGTGAAATTGGTGTACAATCCTCAACCCGAGAAATAGGAGAAAAAATGTAAGCACCACATGACCTGATATGTTGCACATGACCTAAAGTGTATTCGCATGACCTTGTGTATTGCACATGACTGAGTGTATATAGAAAAAAAACACAATGTGATAGTGTAAGAAATCGCATGATCTTGTGCAAAAACACATGAAAAAAAATAGTGTGTAAAAGAAATCACATGACCGGGTATCTAATATACCTTGACCTAGAGAAAAACACATGACCTTGTGTAAAAACACATGAAAGAAAAAAAGTGTAAAAGAAATCACATGACCTGGTATCTAATATACCTTGACCTAGAGAAATGCACATGACCTTGTGTAAAAAACACATGAAGGAAAAATTGAGTGTAAAAGAAATCACATGACCTGGTATCTAATATACCTTGACCGAGAGAGAAATGCACATGACCATGTGTAAAAACACATGAAGGAAAAAATGAGTGTAAAAGAAATCACATGACCTGGTATCTAATATACCTTGACCGAGAGAGAAATGCACATGACCTTGTGTAAAAACACATGAAGGAAAAATGTGTGTAAAAGAAATCGCATGACCCGGTATCTAATATACCTTGACCGAGAGAGAAATGCACATGACCTTGTGTAAAAACACATGAAAGAAAAATGTGTGTAAAAGAAAAAAAATATATAACTCAAAGTTGAGGAAAGTAAAAAATGTAATTGTACTGTCAAAAATCCTTTTAAAGTTAAAATTTAATTGAGAACGCAAAAAAAATATATATACCATGAAAAATGTATTAAATGTGGAAAATGTAGCCTGTATAACAATAGAGTTGAAATATTGTTACTGTTAACTGCATTCCTGTTACTGCATCCACAAAAAAATTAAAAGGGGAAAGAAAAGTGTGCATATATGTGCTTGAATGTGTAAATATGTATAAGCTGATTGTGTACACCAACGCGAAACAACCAAAACCAAGTGAAAAAAACAAAATTGACGACCCGCATCAAAATTTTCACTCTTACATGCCTTCTTTCTATTACTCAACCATCTGGCGCCTGATAGCCGAATAAGAAAAAGAAATAAACTGCATTTGTACACAACATTAATGTGAAGAAACATTGTTAAAATTTAAAGTGTAACAGGAAATGTGAGGGAAACAAAATACTAAATGTTTTATAAAAATAAAAGCAAATCTGTCAAAATGTATAAAGAATGCATAAAAACGTAGTGAATTCATCCTTTAATATGTAATGTGTGACCAGGAAAATCTATATATATAAAAGGAATTCTGAGGATAATTGAGGCACAGGCGAAAGCAAATCTTGGCAATGCGCCAACTCGGTCCAGAGGAAGCAAATCTTGGCAATGCGCCAACTCGGTCCAGAGGTATAAAAGCAAGATAGAAAAAAACGCGCAGGTCTGTGCATTCAAGTACAACCACCCATATGTATATGCTGAAAGTTTGTTCTGACGCTCACCCGACGCACGTGGAGTGCCGATGGTCCGGGGAGAGTCACCGGGGGATCCGTCGCGAGCTGAGAGAGAAGCGTACCATACACATAAATTATTAAATAAACCTTCAAATTAAGCCCGGCGAAGCGGGCTGGGTATGCTAGTTAAATTAAAGAAAAAAACATCATTTCTCATTTGAAATAGACTCAGTTGTATGAAGCGATTGTCTTTGTATGTTTATATATCTCTTGACAGCTGGGCAGTTATGAGAAAAAGCTGTATGTTGAATGTCAAAATGGGTATTACTTGATTCATTGCACCTCATGCAATTAATGCATTTTGGTGTGTTTACACAATTAGGATCTTTATGTGACAAAGCACAGACAGGGCATATTATGTCATTAGGGCAGAATTTACATAAATGAAAAAGACTCTGACATGTAAAACATCTTTTTATATCTATGTACCTTTTAAGAGTAAACTTTGTGGCCTGAATAATAATATGTTTATGTACAAGCAAAATTTCAGCAAAGTGGGATGGCATTAGAAAAATCCAGTTAAATAAATTACAATGCTTTATTTTTATTTTGCTTTGAAATTGAATGGGAGGCGAAGAATTATGAGTTAGCTTTGAAATAGCCAAAATAATGTCAGGTATGCCAAAATTTTCAGGCAAACGCATGATTACAACAGGGATAAAATTGGTACTATCTTTCTTAGGGGTACTGAAAATACTGGGATGAAAATTGTTACTGTCACATAAATCATTAACCTGTTGATTACTAGAGAAAGAGGGATTTGTATTGCCACTTTCATGTATTGTAGTGTGTGGAGATTTGATAATGAATTTGTTATCTGTCTGTGTGGACATATTCTGAACAGATTTTAAACAAGCAGTATTAACCGAAGGAGTGCTATCTTTTTGAGTATTTGATATATGAGGTTTAGTTTTACTTTCAAGTTCCAGAGACAAGTCACGTACTCGTTCTAACAATTTATTATTTACCAAAAATAAATTTTCCTTATCATGTTTTACTTTAGTGTATTCATCTTTGAGTCCCTGAAAGGTGTCTTTCAAAATGTTGAGATCCCATTCTATTGTGAATTTGAGTTCCTTAAAATTAGAGGCAAGTGTATCAGTGTTATTTTGACTTTGTATTTGATTTTGAAATGCTGTGGCTTCAGCAACAATTGTGTCTGAAAACTTTGTTAAATTTTCCTCATAAAAATCAAGTAAAGGGGATATTGAAACTTGTGATTGTCCAAAAGTAGACCCAAATTTATTATCTCTCTCTGACATTGTTTGGGAAGTAGCTGAAGCTTGGTTTAGCTCAATATCAGCCATAGATGTTTACCAAAAGGAAAAACACAAATATAAATCAAAAGAAAGATGTATAAATAAACTAGGTGCACAAAAAAATGTGACTGTTAACCAGTATTAAAATTAATAATTTGGTGGAAATAACATGAAAATGCAAGGCAAAACCAAAAATTAAATTTTGCATTAGTCAGAGAGTAAACCCTGGTAAGTTACGAGTGAATCAAGACACATTTAATGAGGGGGGGGGGGGTAAACAAAATGTGAGCCTAGCTAACTAAAACAATGAAAATGCAGACACTAAATAAAACGCTTTTTTAAAAAAAAAAAAAAGCAAACACAAAATTTCTTTTTTTTTTTTTTTTTTTTTTTTTTTTAAACTTGTATTGCCTTCAAAATAAACTAATTAACCATTCAAAAATACCAATGCCAAAATTCCTTTTTTTTTTTTTTTTTTTTTTTTTTTTTTTACATGACAACCGAAAGTGAAAAAAAATCAAAAAGGCTTGTTTAACAAGGTACTGGCATAGTTAATGGCAAAAAAAAATTTGTAAAAACGAGAATGCGAAACACAAACTGCAATTAATTAAGGACAAGTAATGTCAGCAAAAATTAATGCGCGAACACATAAAATAATAAAAATCTGTGATATTTAAGTATGCAACCCATAAATACAAAAACAACATGCACTGAAAATAATAATAACTTTTGAAAAATGAGCATGAAAAGAGAAGAATGCATTTAAATGTGCAAATGAAATACTAGAATTTAAAAATGAACATTGTTAATTTAATAAGATCTTCTCTGTTCACACTGACATACATGAATAAAATAAAAAAAGAAGGAATGATAATAACTTGGGCATTTTTTTTATGAAATACTAAAGCATGAAAAGGGAATATATCAAAATTTCAGTATATAAAGCTAAGGATAATTACTGTCAATATGAGAAACGTCTAAATTAAAATTTCTATTCATAATTTTTTATGTGTGGATAAAAATTTTATCTGTATTTCTCCTTTTTTTTGTGTTTAACATTCTGTATCAGAATACTAAATTTTTTCTACTTTCAGTATTTAACACGACACTTTTTCTTGCTGTGATGTTTAAAAGGAAACTGTACGTGCAAAACTGGGTGCGACGACCCCTTATTGCACTCAAATCGTAACTTCACTGCTTTTGTGTGATTTATTGATGACCTACATAAACTTACACACAATTTTATTCTCATTTCACTAATTATGTATGGGTACGACGACCCGTTACGCATAAAATTTCTTCTTAATCTTTTTTTTTTTTTAATCACAAACCTTTTTTTTTATTTTAGCATTCTCGAATGTTGACACACAGAACGATGATTCCGAGCTACACTATGTTGCATATAGACAATTCTGTTGCACACCTCACTGGAACGTAGATGATGAAAAAAACTAGGCATATCATAACGCAGGGTAACACGAAACACAGAATGCAGAGGTCCGGAGCTGAAAGGACTTGACCCAGTTACCGACACTTCGAAAACGAAAGTGCCACTTTTGAGTCTTGAAAAGGTCGAACGCAGCAGCTTATTCCGGTTGGTGCAACCAGCTGAAAAATTGTGACCTTCGTAGATATTGCAGAACCAGACGGGGAAAAACGGAGATATGCAATCTTTCTTGAATGCGGGAGAAAACATAAATGATTACTATAGACTGTAGCAGGTTTCGGTTTGGGTGTAGGAGAATACGTCACACTATGAAGTACAAACAGCCTTGGAACTTCGGGGAATGTTGCTTTAACAGTGCATCGATGTTTGATAGAGTCTTTTCTGTCGAAGATTTTAAGTATGATTTTTTTTAAAGTCTCTGCGTGTGTGTGCGTTTTTTTTTTTTTTTTTTTTTTTTTTTTTTTTTGACCGGAGAAAAAAAGGCCAGATGCACCAGATATTATATGTAAAGGTGTTAATTCATAGGCCCAGGTGATTTACCAAGAGAAGCACACACAAAAAAAACTCCGAAAAGCGAGTTACATTTTAGGACACATTTATTTAACTTGCGGTACGACAAAGCAAACTCCCCATAAGGGGAGGTGATTCTGAGAGAGCTCAGTGCCCTACATGTAGTCGATACGATGGCAATCAGTGGAGTGATGATACAACATCATAGCCCTTATCGCCAAAAGGCATAGGAAGTTTTTCATACAAAGAATTTTGGCGATATTTGATAAACCACACGTTCAGTATGAGCAAACCCTTGCGGAGCTAACTTTTGCGTTCTAGGAACCCAAGGGTCATTTTCACATCTGCGAATATTTTATAGGGTTAAAGAAATATTTTAAGCTTGGGAAGTTTCTGAGGTAAGCAAATCATTACATACATTTGCCTTTTGCAGACAAAACCTTAAGTTATCCAGATGCGCAATTGAATAGAAAGAAAGCACAGTCAGGATAAACAGAGATAAAAGTATTTCTAGTTTTAAGCTTTAATTGTGAGAATGAAAACAGGGTGTGGAAGGCAGATGTTAATAAAATGTAACGGATAAAAGATTCTGATGAACTAAGCCCATAGCTTTCTTTATTTTGTTAAAAAGTGCAGTAACTATGGGCAGATGGTTTTTCACAGACACAACAGAAAATTTGTGAGAAAGGAAGTTCTATTATTATTTTATACAGAGAGCTCCAAAAGATGAAAAGTTTTACTTCTATTAGTGGGAGAATGAAAGTTAGAACTTAACTATTAAATGTAGAATTAATTTAAACTACTGGGTTTATTAGTGAAAAGGGAAATTACAATAAACCAAAGAATTTATTAAAGGGAAATAATTATTGCTTTTATGAAGAGGAAAAGATATGTAGCGATAATCTCCGCTACACCGTATTTCTCAAATAAGATAATGCTTTCGTATTATTTGTTAGAATTTATTTTATTCAAAAAGCGTTTAATCCGATTTTCAAACAATCAAAACATGTTTTCTCTGAATTCGGACAAAACGCGATTTCTTCAATTTTTAAATAAATTTTATTAATTAGTTTTACTTTTACTATCTTACGTATGCGTGGAATTCTCTTGAATAACAGTATTAAAAATACACAAATAAAAATTAGTATTAAATTCAAATCATTTTGTTTTTTGTGTTTTATGAAAATTTTTATCTAAAAGAGAACGCATGGTTTGCATGTTTGCTCCAGATTTATGCTTTCAAGACATTCATCAAGCAAAAGAATGAAACATGTTAAGGGGATTCATAACCTTTAAAATTTGAGAAAATTCGAACTTTTTGTTTTTAATTCATTTAAAAGGTTAATGCTTGCCTGAACAAATTACCACAAATTGATCAAAGTATTTGTAAAAATGCGTTCGTAATAGAAAAAAAATGTAAATTATTCTTGGTCTGTTTTAAGCGAAACATTTATGTTTTAATTGATTTTTCTCAAAATGGTTAGTTTTAATTTGCGCGCATGACAAGTCCAAATGAATAAAATTTAATAATTTGAAATTTTATATGTGTCTTCACTATATCATTTTCTTCAACTTCAACTCAAATTTAAGAGAAATTTTGCAAAAAGTACTGAATATCTTGATATTCGAGAAACAAAAATCATCAAAATTTTCATATTTCTAATTTGAAAATCAAAAAACTTTAGATAATTATTTGTTTGATAACTAAATTTTACCTCATTTTATTTTAGTAATCTTCCTAGATTTAAATTGAAAGTTTCAAAGTTCTAGAGGGTATAGAACTTTTAACATCATACATATACATTTTCATTAATTAAAAGAACCATACATTAATGAATAATTATTAATTAATTATGAAGTGTTTAGAACAAATTATATACTGTACTGCATGGATACAAAATTATATTATTAACAGAAAAAATAATTATCTGGTTAGTGTATAAATAAGATCATGAGACCACTATAAATAATTTTCTCTGAATTTAAATGTTTAATCTGTTTAATGTATTTCCCTTTTAAAGTAACACTTTGTTATGTAATTGAAAGTTTATGTACAAAATGAAACAACTCTTTTTTTTTAAAAAAAAGGGTCTTCCACTGGTCAAAATAATTAAGAAGGAGAAAATAAATTAAAACACTTGCTACATAAAAAAATAGTTTCTTTTTTTTCTTGTGGTTTCTTCTTTTCTTCTTTCTTTCTTTCTTTCTTTTTTAATTGCATAAAAATTTATATTCAAAATTTTACTTCGTTTTATTAGTATTATTATTATTTTTTTACTTTCTCTGGTGACCCCATAATTTATTATAACAAAGAACCAATTATCGATGAAACTTAGAATGTACAATACTAAAGCAGATAAAATATCATTATTCATTCTTAAAATAACCAGATTTATCAAAAAATAAGTAATAATTTTTTTTAAACATGTCTTCACTAAAACACCAAATGCATATAAAAGAGTTTTATCAAACATCCACACAAAGGTATCGTCTTTTGATATCCTTAAAGAAGTTCACAAACGAAAATATTAAATCAAAGAGTATGTTTTCTGAAAATCTTAAAAAGTAATTAAAATAAGTAATAAATGATGCTTCGATGGAATAATTAAAATTTCTTTCAATGGTTATAGGGACTTTATATTAATGTTGTCAAGCCTTTTATCAGTTAAAAGAATAAATGCATGCTAAACAACTCTAGTTTCCATTATATGCGAATTTTATGTATAAATGAAAATGACTTCTTTTTTTTCAGAAAAGTTCTTATGCGATTGAAAAAAAATAATAAGGTGGAGAAAATAAATTAAAACCCTTGTTACGCTTAAAAAAATAATAATTAGTTTTTTCACCTTTTCTTTTCTTTAAATTGGACCTTAAAGTCAATAAATTAAAATATTTGCTACTTTAAAAAATGAAATAAAAAATAATATAAAATAAAAAAAATGTATTTTCTCTTTTTTTCCTGTGGATCATTGATTTTTGTGAATCATTTCCTGCTATTGACATTAAGATGGAATTTAAAATTTTGTTCGATTGCTTAAATTTTTTTATTTCAAAATTTTTTTCTTACCTTTCAATTTCCATTTTGCTAGACTGTAAGTGACTGTAAAATTAACCATACATTATGTATATAAACTATGTGACCCTAAATGTGCATTCAGAAAGATCTTAAAATAGACCTATTCATTTCTAAAATAATCATATTTTAAATCAATCAGAGCCTAAAAAATATTTCTTAAATCATAAACTTATTATTACCTTAATACATACAAAAAAGATTTATCCGTCATACAATATCATTAAAAATCCAGGAATAAAGCTGGAAACTGGTGTTATACAACAGAACACAAAAAAACTTCTGAAAACACCATAAATTTATCGTATTTTTATGGTGTTTTAAGAAGTTTTTTTTGTGTTCTATCATTAAAAATGTTAAAATATGCTTATTAATTCCTAAAGTAGCCTTATTGTAATTAAATCACTGTCAAAAAATGTATTTCTTAAATTATGATCTCTTTAATATTTCATACATATAAAAGAGATTTATGAAATATTCAGAGGAAGGTATCATTAAAACATGTTAAAATATACCTATTCTTTCTTAAAATATTCAGAATTCAAATAAATCAGAGTCTTTTTTTTCTTGCTACCTCGTGGTCTCATAAATATCTTAATACATATAACAAAGATTCATTTAAATTTCACACAATGGTAACATTAAAAGATGCTGAAATATACATCTTCATTTCTAAAATTATTACATTTCAAACTGAAACAGCCTAAAAATTATTTCTTAAATCATGTAGAAGAGTCTCATCATACATTCACACAAAAGAATCATTTACTAATTGATGTTAATAGAATATGTTCACATATTTAAAATATTAAAGGTAAAACAACATTTGCCGCAAACATCTGGAAACTAAAATAAATTCAGTAATAAATCATTATTTGGGCTAAGCAGGTGGGGTAAATAAAAATTTCTTTAATAATATACATATATATATATTTTTAAATTTTCAAGTTGTTGATCAATTAATAGAATCAAATATCATAAATATCTCTTGTTTTCTGTACAAATAAAATTTCATATATAAATAAAAATTGTCTTCTTTCATTTAGAAAAGTTCTTATGCGATGGAAAATAGTTATGAAGTACAAAAATAAATAAAAATACTTAAATACTTACCTTGTTAAAAATCAGATTATTTATTTTAGTAAGAGTGATTTTGGGGAACATTTTAAATACAATAAAATTCAATTGCATGTAATGCTTTTATTTCTAAATTTTATTTCGTACCTTTATTTTTATTTATTTATTTATTTTAATTTATTCACTGATCCTTATCCAAACTGTAGCATTGCGTAAATTACTGATGCGACCTATAATGTGCGAAGGCAAAGATTATAAAATATATATATTCCTTCCTAAAATACCAGAACTCAAAATAAGTTTTGAAAAAAAAATCTTAAAATATGGTTTTATTAGTAGCTCAATAATTACTTGGGCTTTACTAAACATTTACACAAGTGTATCATTTATTGATCATAATAGAAAAAGTTCACAGATTTCATATATTAAAATATATAGCGCGTTTTATTTTGATATCTCGAAATGGGATTGAAATAAAAAATATAGGGTAAACCCTAGCTAGTTCGCCGATTTTTATCTCATACGTTTTTAAAAAAAATATTGAACATATGTAAGAGAAAATATCAAGTAGCCGAAAAATTTCGGTCAACTTCAATTATATGTTCTCATTCAGACAGAAAATTATAAATCTTTTTTTTTTATCTTTTTTCTAGATCCGAAAAATAATTCAACAGCGTTTGTGACTGCGTCATGATTATGGAATTTCTGTTCTCACAATTCATTATCTATAACAAAAATTAGATAATATTGGGAGATGGAGTTTCCAGTATGAACGCAGGCATTATTGTGAAGGAGAGGAATACCTCTCCAGTTGATCAGAATTGGCTGTTTTTCACGCACAACACCTGGAATCTTTTGCAAATGTGACACGAAAACGTCAGCAGTGATCGTGTTTCCACTATCGAAGAATTTAAACTATACCAGCACTAGTCCAATGAACAACATGATTAGCATTTTTTTTTTGTTTGTTTTTTCTCTTCCAGCTATCCTATATGACCCAGTTTTTGTCATATGGCAACATTTGGTCCAGCAACGAGGCTTTCTTGCGACGTGACATCAATGACAAGCAAATGTTTTAACGCCGGAGCTTGTTTCCATTGGACATAACATGGGGAATCCACGTGTTGCTGTTGCTCACATCATCCCAGGGTTTTGCAGATGCTATTGAATGCTTTTATCATATTCTCCAAGCCTGTATCATACCTTCTTGGTAGGTTTGATGCAGATTCTGTTTGTTTTCCTTCTACATCTACATATATGTGCTTTATCATTTTGTCTGCACTCCGTACAATCATAGTAGAAAATCTGCAATAGAAATATTTGTAATTTAAAAATGAAAAAAAGTCTAAAATTTATATAGATTTCTTTCTAACGCATTGTAAATAAAAATCTGAAAATTTACTAAACCATTTCTAGGAAACATTCTAGGATTCATAAAACTTTCTATGTAACGATAACAGTAAAAATAAATGTAACAAAATCGATTACATGCATTTTGCTGTTACCATTACATAAAATGTTATAGGAATCCCAGTTTCCTAGAAAAAAAAATTAATTGTTTTACAGTTTTTTTTTTTTTTTTTTTTTACAGTGTGGAATTTAATTTTTACGGTGCTTAAATTTTAACATTTTTAAATTTTGCTATATTTTTCGAATTATTAACAATCAATTGGTTTAACTTATCAAAAAAATTGTTTTATTATTTAAATATTTGATGTTCAATAGGTTTAATTTATCAACAAAAATTTAACATTAAATGTAGAACTGACTGAATTATAAATATACATTTATTAGAGATAATAAAAGAATATTATTATTATATTCTTTTATCTTCATATAATTAAATTAAAAAAAATAAAATGCATTTATCAAACAAGCAATCAATATTAACTTGCTTTTAAAATATATATTTTCATTAGCTAAAATTTAGCATATTTTTGGAAAAATAGATAAAATTATCACTATGCTAAAGTTAACAAATGCGAAGTTTACTTAAAACTGATGGTTAAAGAATGGATGATTAACACCAATTTTAGAACTAATATTTCATGGCAAATTGATTTTGTTAGCTTGTTTTTTTAATTAGCTATTTTTTGCTGTTGTTACTTATTTTGCTAGTTTTTCATTCTGCTAAGATTCATCAAAACATTGCCTATTGGTAATAATCAAGCCCCCCCCCCCCCCCTAGAAAAAAACAGTTTTGGTACGCTGTACAATTTTCTGTAAGAATAAATTAAAAAACCGCTACATTTAATCTAGTATTGAAATTCGCAACCTTTTAAATTATCTTATATACCAATTTTTATTTTTACTTATATCTGAAACAGTACAAATTCATAAAATGTAAAATATTGTTTTTTCGATATAGAGAAAAAAATCACATTCATGGAATTAAAAAAAATTATTTAACAAGAATGTTGACAAACGAGGTCAGGAAAATATTTTTTTATTTAGATATAAAAAAATTCCAGTTTACTGTTACTTTATCGATATAATTTAACACTGCATTTATTTTCTTACCATAACAAAAAAATTAAACTCTGAAACATAAAAAATAAAATAACAATAAAATAAATCTCATTTATTTCTCCGAATATAGCAATATATTTACAAACATAGATTTATAGAAATAGTGTTTTTGTGTTAATATATATATATATTTTTCAATAACTGAAATTTTTATAGTTTAAAATTTTCGGAAAACCTATTAAGTTTTCATGTTTCGGTATTTCGAATTGCTATAAATTTATTTTCTTAAAATAAATAAAATAGATTTTGTTTAGATTGTGCATGTTATATGAATCAATATGATATCATAAAATTTAACGAATAGAAAATTTTTTCATGGAAATACAGATGTATAAATATCGAAAACTTGTTTCATATTATAACATTTTTTCTTCATCTTTTTTCAACAAAAAACGCTGAATCAAATACTTTCTTTAGTATTTGTTGTAAAAAGACAATGCGTCAACCGATTTAAACGATTTCTGTGAGCTCTCAGCTTTCATTTCCATCAGAACGTATATCGAAAATCGAACTCAAATCCCGGCTCTACAAGATGTCATTATCCTCCAACGTTTTGGAAGATTTCAAAATGACAGAAACAAGATAGATGTGAGAAATCACTTTCTTTTACATGTGGTGGCAGCTTAATAAATACTGCTCATCTTCCAATATTTCATTCATACTTGCTTTTTTATGAACATACTTTTTTCAAGTGAAAAGACCCGCTCGATAATGCTATTCATATGGAAGAAATTTATGAAAACATTCCGGTTGAATTTCAATATATATATATATATATATATATATATATATATATATACATATATATATGTAATAAAATAAAAAATAAAAAATTGCGCCATTTTTTTTTATTCTCTCTTAGCTTCAATTCTAAATTTGTGGAACATATTTCAATCTTAGTTTCGTAACTTGTAACAGCTAAAATTCTTTTTCTTACTTTAGTTATTAATAAATTATTTCTTGCTTCTCAAAAAGGCGGGAAGTATTTCGTAAGCTTTTTACTTTCTGGCATATTCCTGCGATTTTAATTTTATTTTTTATTTTTTAACATCGCGTGACAAGTGTTACTACGCGTTGCTAAAGGGCTTAGTGTTCCGAGGAAAAAATATAGTTCTTGCCAATAGACCGCCTATTACGGCCAATTAGAATTGATCATTTTGTCCGTTAGAGGCTCGAGTCCATCCTGATTGGATTTTTAAAATGATTGACGCGGAGTAGGAGGGCGCTAGTTTTGTCGTGAAAATGATTTTTTTCATTTGGCTTTTCAGGAGAGTAGAATGCACCTTTTCTTTAAACTATCAAGACGCGCGTTTTATTTCTCCGCTGAATTAGAAATGTCATTTTTTCCGAGATTGTAGAACGCCGGAATGTTGCAGCTTAGTGAGCGAAGGCCGTAGTGATAGATGTGTGGAACGGTGATCTGTGGAGTAACTTAAGTTCGTGCTCTAAATAATAAAGAACTAAAACACTGATTTTCTTGCATTGTTATTGGAGAAACTCCTACGAGAACAAATCCATGGCTTATCCACTTACCAGAACGACTGCTCATCCCACTATTGAATCTTAGTGAATAGTAGTATTCTACAACCAACATGGTATTCTATTAGTGATTATACACTATTATAGAACATCGTCGTCGTTTTATTACATTTTAGCCGGTAGGATACCTAAATATATTGAATCGCATAGCTGTGGTCAATCCGCAGAAAAGTCGTTTTCTACCTTTTTGATTTTGTGTACAGTTACTTTCAATAGGGACACTTTCATTTTCGGAACCGGTTTCGAACTGACAGCATCCTCATAAATCAACCTGTGCTCAAAATCGTTAAAAACGGCCTTTGTACAGATCGATCTCAGTTATCTTATGCAAAAAATCATGATTTAAAAATATTAAAATGCAACCGAGATATCTTTATAAATTTCTTCCATAGCAATAACATTAGGCAATGGGTCTTTTCGCTTGAATGAATTAGTCCCTTAATGAATTGAGTCAGTATATTTCTTCCCATTATTTCTACAAAAAATAATGTTAGTAATTTATTGATGAACGCATAGTATCTTTTAAAAGTGTTTCATAAAGTATCTGCTTAACCATAGCGAAATTTCATTATCATTTTAAGATTAATTTGATGCATACAAAATTACATAAATACGTTGCTTCTATAGTCGTCGTTTGTTGTTCTGTCTATCCGTCTGTCCGCCTACACTAGAGCAAAAATTACATAACCGAATGACTTGAAATTTAATATAAAATGGTTTTAGAGTTTTGTTGAGTCATGTTAAATTTAATAAAAAATGAAAAAAAAAGCACTTAAAAAGATATTAAGAATAGGCTATTTAATTCTATTAAGTTATGTATATTTAATTAATTCAATGATATTTTATGACAGGTAATGATTCCGTATTCCATGATAATGATGTCATAATTCAGATGGAGTCCTATTATTTCTATGTTATTACGATTATAAATGATAGTAGTAAAATTTTCCTGTTGTTCTCAATTGTTTAAAAAAAAAAAATAGATAATATAACAGCTTGGTCTGACAACGGATTTTTATTGAATTTGTTCAGTTTGGTAATCTCACACAAAATGATTCTTAAAACTAATTAATTATAAAAGTATATCTTTTTTTTTACTTTCACAAATATTATTGAAATAAATATGGATATATTTTTAAATTTTAAAATTATCCAGCAACATATAATATTTCATAGTAAAGTTTCCAATATGTAGATACAAAATAAAAATACACAACTTTATATTCCGTCTGAAATCAGTTCGAAAATGCTTTCAAGTACTTTCTTATCCGCATGGTGTCTTTAAATCTCATGCATATCGGGTGAATAAATCTCCCATGAAATTCTCCATTTTACATATGTTTATCTCTTACCTAAGTTGTGAAACACCTAGATATAAACTGCAACTTTTGGTGGAAAGATTTGGAGAAATGAGTTCCCTGAAATAGATCTGACCTCTCCGGGAGATAAGCATTCTTGAATTCAGTCGAAAAGAAACATCTAAACCATTCCCATGTCAGAAACCCATTCAATTTTTTTGTAATATTAGCAA